>JAPMLY010000899.1:0-149869 GCA_026401115.1 Tetraselmis chui
TGCGAAAGTAGGAGCCATCAGGGATTTTTTCAGGGTTGTGTAGTGATAGAGGCTGAGGGGGTGTTGGGGGGGGGGGGGGGTGGGGGAGGCGGATGTGGGGGTGTGTTGTGTGAGATATTCTGTGGCTGTTTGAGATAAGAGGGTGTATAACCAGTGTGTGGGGGGAATGGTGCCGTCTGAGGTGATGCATGGAAGGGAGAGTGAGTGGCGGGATTGGATGAGGACTGTGGTGAGGGAGGTGTCAGCCGAGGACGAGCCTGGAACATGGCCTGTGACGGGGGGGGGGGGTGTAATGGTAATGGTGTAAAGGTGATGGTCGGGGGGTACGGTTTCATAGGGTGAATATGAAAATATGTGAAGGGATACATGGCCGGATTGTGAGTGAATGGGGTTATTGGGCAGGTGGAGGATATTTACCCAGAAGGAGGATGGGTCGGACTCGATCGGGATGGGAGTGTCCAGCGGCTGGAGGGCGTCCGCGAACTGGAGGATGAGCTGAGCCGGCTCAGGTAGATCTTCGATTCTGCACTGGGGGTGGGTCGAGGGGGCTGATCCGGCCGAGGTGAGCGCGATCGCGAGGTCGGAGGTGAGTAGGTCCTGCAGTAGAGCGACTGCTTCTTGGCCGGTGATACCGGAGAACATGGGGGAGCGGATTTTCACCCTTCGTCCTGAAACTTCAGGAGCTGAGGCATCACGTAGAAAGTGAATTTTCTGTTGTCTTAGTTTATTCAGGAGCGAAGGGGAGGAGGTTGCAGAGGGGGGCACTAGACCGGCCGAACTGAATTCACGCTGGCGTGAAGCTAGTTGGTATAGGAGGCCTACCGCTATACATGAGGTGGGAATAACCAGGCGAATTTCTTGAAAGCCCGTACGCAGATCGACTGGTAGGGGTGTGGTATCGTCGCATGTGGGGGCGGTGGGGTGGTGTGTGCGGGAGGTGTTCGCGGTCCATCGCGTGTGGTGGGCGAGTTCCCGTCCGATTATATTTTTAATGCGGCTGGGGAGATCAGTGAGGTCGTTGAGGCATTCGAGGAGCCAGCGGCGGGCCACCGAGCAGGCCGACGTGATCGGATCGGGGTGGGTCGGATCCGGCAAGTAGAAGACGCCGTGGATCCAGAATCGAGCAAGGTGGGAGGGGGTGGTGGAGTACTGGCATGTAAGGAGGAACGAGTCGACCATACGGGTGGAGAAGTCGTCGGCCTGTCCTAGGGCCACGGTTGACCGTGGGGGAGTCGGGACCAGGGGGGTCTGGAGTCCACGACGGAGAGGGAGGAAGTCCAGAGCTGTGCCCAAAATCTGTTGGGGGTGGGTTAGTTGGGAGGCAGTGAGAAACCGGGTCAGCGGGTGTCCTGCGAGTTTGCTCCTGGGGTGGTAGAGGTCCGTGAAGCGGCCTTGCGGCGGGGGATCCCTCAGAAGCGCCTGCCTGTAGGTGGGGGGGGGGGGTAGGGGTCGAAGACATGGCGTTCGAGCAGGATTCCGAGTGGTGGAGATAAGTAGTGGAGTTGAGTGTGGATTTTCGAGTAGGTTTTTGAGAGTAGTGCGCGTGTTGGCTGCACGCGACCAGGCCCGATGGGACCTGTGTTTGGTGGATGTTGGCGGCGGACAGGGACGTCCGGACGCTCGGAGGGGCGCGATGTGGCGCGCCGCCTTCCGGGGAAGAGGCTTTTTGTAAGCGATGTGTTTCTTTGGTGTGTCGCAGTACTGTGACGGGTACATGTGTGGTTTTCGAAGTGGATGGCGCGATAGCTGTCGGGGGGATGAAATTCAAATCCCTAGAAGCTGCGCCTTTGAGTGTGTACCGTCTAGTGTCGCTACGGATCCACTGACCTTTGTGAGCTAGGCTCGGGTGGGGAGAGGTGAATGGTACACGTTGTTCAACGGCCATGTCCACCAGTCTTGCGCTCGATGGGAGGCCAAGCCCAGAGCGAAGACGATCGGCGTTGCTCATTCGAGCTACCGACCCATCCCCGTTATGTGGTTCAATAGTGCTTTAGTAGTACTTTGGATCTTTTTACTGTCTTCAGTGACGGTAGGATGGTTCGAATTCCCAAAATGTAATAATTCGTACTTACTCTTAGCCTCTAAGACTAGTCCAATCTTGGTTGGCGTAAGTGAAAGCCCATCAATGTCGACGGTAGCCGGAACGACGTACGATCCATCATGGTGAACGGTCGACTGAGCGGTAGCGGCATGCTCGACTAGTCGACTTTAGCTGGGGTACGCATGGTAGCGGTCACGTACGGGACGTGTACCGACGTAGAAAAGACGTGAACGAGTTGGTACTCTCCAACGAGTAACGGCACTCGAACAACGTTGCCACTAAAAACGCAAGATCGTCGACGATCAAGGTGAGGCTATTTTCCTCAAACAACTCACGAACGGCCGCGTCAAGGTGTTTCTCGTTAGGCGAAATCGAACAGGTAGGAAACCAAGTCTTACCCGTACGAGGCTCACGCTATAAAATGAGTTTGACGTCTAAAGTTTCTGAGCCTCCGACGGGCAGTACGGCCACAACGTAATTTCTAGAACCAAGGAAAGCCATGTCAAGTCAAACGAACAGCGTCGAACAACTCAAGCAACATCGAAAGCGTGTAAAGATCAAGAGCTCCGAAACCAGTGTGGCAATTCACTTGCTAAGAGCTAATTGCCCACACAAGTATGCTTTGTTCTTCCTCGCTGCTACTACTGCAAGTGGAAGTGCAGATGGAAGATGTTTGACTACTAGTGTTTATGAGTAGACATTAGTTAAACAAAGGGATTGGTTCGAAGGTTCGGTAACCTCCCTCCACTACACTAGGCTTAAATCGGTCAAGCCCCGCGAGCTTGCGCATGTTCTCGCATGGTCCTCGTGTAATGCACTAGGGCTCTCGTAACGGGTAGAATCAGACTAACGACGCGGCTTGTATGTCTCGGGAAATAAATCAGCGCGTCATGCCGCTAGTTAACTTAATTGTGCGTACATAGGGTGTGTGGGTGATGGATTCTAGGGTTTCGTGGTGGATGTGGTGTCGGTAGGCGGAGGGGCAGCGCATGAAGCCATGTATAAGGCGGAGTGAGCATGCGCTATCGGTGAGAAGGTGGGTGTGGCCGAGTTGCAGGCCGACATCAATGCATGCCAGTTCGGCGTGCTTAATGGCGTGGGAGGGGGGTGGAAGATACCAGAATTTTGACTTGGGTGTTCGTGGCAGGATGGGTCGCGGCAGCTCCGAGTGGGGAGAAGCCTCCTTTTTGGGAGCCGTATGTGCATACGAAATCTTGCCAGCTCCAAGCGAGAGCACCTTTTGTGGAAGGTGGGGGTTCATCTCGGGCCGTGACACGCCTACATACCATGATCGGACTCACCGGGTATCGGAACCCGCGACCTTCTGCGTATTAGGCGTGCGCTTTACCAGCGCACCGAAAAAGCATAGTTGACATATGTGGCTACATACCACAAATGTACCAAACTACGAGACTACCACGGCCCCCCCGGATTCTCCCCGGACAGCAGCCCGGCTCCTAAATTGGAAATTGGAAATTGTTTACAACATGTGCCGGCAAACTGGACCGACTGCTGTCTCTCGGGCCACTCTACTTCGCCATACATGACTTATTAGCAAGTTGGGCCCGGGTCTCTTCGACCAGGTACACCTATCGACACACCTAGCTTCACTGTGTGTCGACGTTCCTCGGGAGTTATAAAACGGTAAGCAACCGCAGTAATTGCCATAGTCCCCCCGCCTAAGCAGTAACAACGTAATAATTTTGTAATCAAGAAAAAACAGATCTAAAAATAAATCCACTTGTCGAGAAATGCAAAACTAAACTGCTGCTCGACCTTCACGATGCTCGGCCCGCTCCCACCGAACCGGGGTGCCGACCGGCCGAGGCCGGTCGGCGTTCGGGAGGGACGACGGGCCAGCCTAATCTAGCTCCCGCGTGACTTCGGTCTTGCCGAAGATAGGAGGGGAAAGGCTGGCAAAAAACCCCTCCTCGCGCGGTCGCTCGTCGATCCCGCCGCCCCATCCCGTAAGCCCCGCCAAGGTCGCCGCCGCATCCGCCGACGCGACGGTCCTCCTTGTCGAGGTCCCCCGTCACCTCCAGGGCAGGTGGGGGGGACCGAGACACATAGACATAAAAAAAATGGGCGCTCCTGCCTCCGCACCTGAATTTTCCCCGCTCATTTCCCCGGTTTTTTCTCTGTTTGGTACCCGGGTACCTGTCTGGTAGTCCGGCCTGCGTCCGTACCCTCCCCCCCTCTGATGCGCGTCCACCTAGCAGACTTTGTTGAAACAGGGGCCTCCGCGCTCACCCGGCCCCCCCCGCAAGGGTCTCGTCTATCCGGTAGTGGGTATCGAGGAGGGGGGGGGGGGGGGGGTCAGGTCGCCGTAGCCGGATCCGTCGGGCCGCGGGTGCACGGAAATTAGTCAAAACCCTCCGTACGGGGTTTTCCGGCGGCGCCGACCCGGAGGGTCGTCGTCGCCAGATCTTGTCGCTCCGTCCTTCGCGACATGCCTCCTTGCCGCCCAAGCCTACTCCTCCCCCCTCGGGAGATGTATCCTGTCGGCGTGGCGGCTCGCTAGTGAGCGCCCTACCCTGGTGCTAATTTTAAAATTTGAAATTGTTTACAACATGTACCGTATGCGCCGGTTTTTCACCAAAAAGCCGGATGCGTCGGCTGCTGTCTCTGGGCCCTCCCAACTATGCCATACAGGGAACTTACAAGTCAGGGCTAGACAGTTAACCACCTAAATCCAACCTCTCCAAGTGTGGTCGGGGGTTTTACTCCCCCCCGGGGAGGGTCTGAAGCGGGTTAAAGGTGGTGTGCAGGACAGGCTTGGGGAGGTGCGTTATGCGGAGGCTCGGCGAGTGGTCGTGCGTGATTTGGTGCGGTAGACAAGGAGGAGATAATGCAGCCATTGGACGGTGTGTGCATGGAGTGTGGAAAGGATGCGAGATGTGTCGAGTCTTGCTTTGGTGACGAGTTTGTCGGGGGGGTCGGTGCGGAGGGTGAGGAGAGAGGTGAGACTTACGATGGTGGATGAGTGCGGTGTGCCCGTGCGGCTCATGACAATTGGTAATATGTCGACTTCGGTACCTGGCCAGTGGTTTCGGATGGCATTTGCGAGGGGTGTGTATTTGTCCCGAATCAAGCGGGCTGTGTGTGAGAGGTTGTGGTCGGTGCAGTACTTCCACTCCCCTATTTGTATTTTCCTGATAGATGAGTATCGTCGGCGGCCGTTGTTGTGACCGAAGAAGCGAGGTTCGAGGAGGCGTATGAAATCGGGTTTGTGCGCCGGGGGACGTAGTGCAGGCGGGAGGATTTCGGGGGGGAGGATAGCGGGGCACGAGGTTAGGGAGTCGGGCGAGAGACCTTCGTCTGCATCCACAAGGCGGGTGGGCATGTGGGCGGGGTGTGGGGGTGGCAGTCAAGAGGGGTGGAGGTGGGGGTGAGGCGGGTGAAAGACTTGATGGGTTTTTTACCGAAGTCTGCAGTGATAGTCTCCCATCGTCCTCCGTTGTGGCGTTCCAGGAGGGATAGTAGGAGTTGTAGCGCGCTGTTGTGACGGTCCTGTCTTAGGCCATACATGGATGGGCAGTTACCGGCCATGTGGCCGTTGCTGGTGAATTGGCCACACATGGGACATCGCATGGTGGGGTTGTGTGTGAGGAGGCGTGTGTTGTGGACGCCCCATATGAATTCTTGTTTGTGGGTGAATTGGGTGTTGGTGAGGGTTGAGAGTTTTTTGTGGAAGGTGAAGTCGGCGCCGTCTGCCGCGGCGCGGGCGAGGAGGGCGCCGTGTTTCGATGTTTGTGAGAGAGGTGTAAGTGTGTGCTTGCAGCTGTGGGTGTGTGCGTCGGCTTTGAGGTTTGTGTATATGTAGGGTGTGGGTTCCCCTTGAGTCTGTGGTATGAGGGTGTAAGGCCAGGACCAGTGACCAATAGACACCTCCGAGCCTGTGTTGTATGTGGTGTTTGGTGGTTGACCATCTGCTACTTGGTTAGCGAGTGTGTCTGCGAGTTCGTTGCCGAGTGAGTGGTTGTGTGCTTTAATTTTGCCGAGATGTGTGCGGATGCCTGCGTTGCAGCGGGTTATGATGGTGCGTGTGATGGAGAGGAGTGTGTCGCGGTGGATGTTGTGCCTATAAGCGGAGGGGCAGTTAAGGTATCCTTGTATGAGTCGGAGGGAGCACGCACTGTCAGTTAGGAGGTGGGTATGGCCTAGTTGGAGGCCTATGTCAATGCCTGCTAGTTCAGCACGATTGATAGTATGGGAGGGAGGGGTAGAGGTCACCAGGATTTTGATGTTGGTGTCCGAGGCTAGGTGGGTGGCTGCCGCGCCGAGAGGGGAGCTGCTTCCTTTTTTCGAGCCGTCAGTGTATACGAAGTCCTGCCATTTCCAAGCAAGAGTTCCTCTTGTGGGGGAGTATGTTAGTCATTTGCGTTCATGGGGGGGGTAGGTGAGGGGGTGAGTGGGGTTGGGGGGGAGATGGTATATGCCTGCGTAGTGAGGTGAGTAGGAGTCGGTGAGGTGTGGAGGTGGGGTGGTGATGGTGGGGCTTGGGAGGTGTGTGTCGTATATAGACTCGAGGGTGTTGTGGAGTGCGGTCATGGCTGTGTGTGAGGGTAGGGTGTGGAGTGCGAGGGAGTTAGCGACGAGGTAGATGTCGACCATCCAGCGTGTGCCGAAAGGGGTAGGGGTGGGGAGGCCTGTGTGTTGGTCGGGGGGTAAGAAGGTGTTCGCGTCGTTGGGAAGGGTGTATAGGTGATGTGTGAATGGGGAGTTGATATATTTGGAGTGGCGGTATGGTGTGTGTTCCCAACGGGGGAGGATGAGGATGGTTGCGCTGGGGGTGTGTGAGGCTGTGAGGTGTGCGTTGGTGATTGCATGTTCCATGCCTGGTGCTACTCCCCAACTAGCTCGACGCCGGGTACGGACATTATTTTAATTTTCCAAAAAAGCCCTCCGTACAGGGCTTTCCGGCGGCGGCTGATCCAGGGGATCTCCGTCGCCTCACATAGCCGCTCCTCCGCCTGCGACCGGCCACCGGCCTGTTCCAGGTCTTGCTTCCCCCCCTGAGAAGTGTCGACCGGCACATGGCTGGTCGGCGGCTAGCGAGCGCCCTTTCCTGGCGCTACTTCCCGGCTGGCCACCACCAGCTCCAACACCCACCCCCCACCGCAGATCCGGCCGTACCCTCCTCGCAATCAAACGCTCCTGAAGTACAGGTCCCACTCCCTCGAGGTAGGACTGTCCTTAGTAGTATCTGTACGCGAAAAACATATCGGACGGGCCGAGCGGGAGACCTTGGCGCCGGTATCGCACAGAAATTATTTTATTCAAAAGCCCTCTGTACATGGCTTTCCCGACAGCTGCTGATCCCGCGGATCGAGCTGTCGGCCCTCTTAGCCCCCTACCGTGCCAGGCCTGGCACGGCTACGGGGTTTCCAGCGCCCACCACGGGGAGGTGAGGGGATGCCGACGGGCCTGCGAGCGCACCCCCCTCCGGGGCCGCCGCCGTTGCGCCGCCGGCGGGCGCCCCCGGCTCCTAACCCAATGTGGAAGGTGTGGGTTCATCTCGGGCCGTAACACGCCTACATACCATGATCGGACTCACCGGGTATCGAACCCGCGACCTCCTGCGCATTAGGCGTGCGCTTTACCAACGCACCGAAAAAGTATAGTTGGCATTTGTGGCCCCATACCACATATGTACCAAACTACGACACTTTCATGGGGAAGTAGGCTAGTGACTTAAGTTCCGCGGGAGGGAAAGTGATGGGGTGAGTGGGGCTGGGGGGTGGTAGTATATGCTTACCGAGTGACGCGTGTATGCGTCGAGGGGGTCGGGGATGAAGGGGTGAGGCTGGTAGTGGGGAAGATTGTGTCGCATATGGATTCGATGGTGTTGAAGAGAGCGGTCATGGCTGTGTGGGGTGGTAGAGAGGACAGTGCGAGTTGGCTAGCGACGAGATAGATCTCCTGTATCCATCGTGTGCCGAAGGGAGTGAGTGTGGGGGTGCCGGTGTATTGGTCGAAGGGTACGAAAGTATTGGCGTCATTGAGGAGGGTGTATACGTAATATGCGTAGGGGGAGTTGATGTATTTTGATTGGCGATACGGTGTGTGTTCCCATCGGGGGAGGGCGGGGATAGTGGCAATGGGGGAGTGTGAGGGGCTGGAGTGAGAGCTTGTGATTGCGTGTTCCATGGCGATGCGCATGCATTCGTGACCGTATTCTGGGTTTGCGATGTTTGCACCATGCCGTATGTGTGAGGAGCGTTGCTATCGCTGAACGAAAAGACATTATCTTCGGGTTAGAGTGAGTGTAAGGTGAGTGAGTTGAGGGATTTGTTGAGGGGGTCTGAGAAGAGTTGCGTTTGTGTTTAGATTGTGGTCCAGAGGGCCGAGATGATGTCCTCGCTTGTGGCCCAACGGTTGCGCGTGGTGGTTGTTTTGGGTGGGTGCGTGGATTTTCGAGCGTGTGCCGAGGCGGGTAAGGAGGAGGTGGATCACCTCTTCGAATGTGTGGTGGGTAAGTCTTGGGCGGAAGAGTTGGTAAAGGTGTCGGATGCGGGGGCCCGAGACTATTGTGATTGCTTGGCCATTTGGGGTGTATATTACAATTGTGGGGTCATGACAATTCGAGCATTGTGATGGAGGAGGGATGGGTTGGCATACCGAGGTGGGCGTGGAGGACAGGAGGCGGAAGCCGTCCTCGAGTTGAAGTTGGATGACCCATTCCGTGAGGCGTTCCGGGGCCCATTCGAGCATGTATTGAATTTGACCATATTTAATGTCCTTCTGATTGGAGAGGATGCGTGTGACGTCGCATGGAGGGTATTGAAATTGAAATTGAAATTGTTTACAACATGTACCGTATGCGCCGGTTTACACCAAGTACCGTATGCGCCGGTTGCTGTCTGTGGGCCCTCCCAACTATGCCATACAAGAAACTTACAAGTCAGGGCTAGACCGTTAACCACCTTAATCCAACCTCTCCAGGGGTGTTCGGGGGTTTTATCTCCCCCCCCCTCGGGGAGAGTGCGATGCGGGGTGATGGCTGCGTGCAATTAGGGGCATGCGAAGGTGCATTGTGTGTTGGCTCGGCGAGAGGTCGTGTGGGATTTGATGCGGTAGACAAGTAGGAGATGGTGTAGCCATTGGACAGTGTGCGTGTGGAGGTGGGCAAGGATGCGAGACGTGTCGAGTCGTGCTTTGGAGATGAGTTTGTCAGGAGGGTCTGTGCGGAGTGTGAGTAGAGAGGTGAGACTTACGATGGTGGATGAGTGCGGTGTACCCGTGCGGCTCGTGACTATGGGGAGGATGTCTACATCGGTACCTGGCCAGTGGCTGCGGATAGCGTTTGCGAGGGGTGTGTATTTGGCCCGTATAAGTTGGGCTGTTTGGGAGAGGTTGTGGTCCGTGCAGTATTTCCACTCTCCTATTTGAATATTTTTAATGGATGAGTATCGGCGGCGACCGTTTGTGTGACCGACGAATCGAGGTTCGAGGAGGCGGATAAAGTCGGGTGCATGGAGGGTAAGGGGTGTCCGAGGGCGAAAGGTATTCCCCGTTGATGCGTGTGATTGGGGCTATATTGGAGGGGACTACCTCCTTACATGCCAGTACTTCACTACCCCCCAAAACTTGCCAGTTTTTTATCCATGGAGTTTTCCTCCCCGACTCGAGGCTATCCGCTCGATTTTTTTTGTTGCTTTGTCGCTCGCCGTGAGGTCCTCGAGAGCCTGAATAAGATCGACGACCTCACGGCTCGCTCGAAAAATATAATCGGCGGTAAAGTTTGTATCCTACCGTCCCTAAACCGATAATCGCAAGGCCCCAAGGGCCGGAGGTCAGAACCCACAACCCTCCCTCCACTCCCCTACCTGATATCCGACAACACACTGTAATTAAAACTAGTCGGGCCACACTACCGCCTCGTTTCCACCCCCACACTCCTTCATCATTACTGTCCACAATTACCTTTTCGATTTAAACCTCGAATGCGGCCTCCCCACCCCACTCGGTCACCTAGATATATCCGCAGTACTCTCTTCCAATGGAGCCGAAACCAAGAATTAGCCAACATATACTCCATAGCCGCCTCCTTCGCTAAACTCCACTCCAACCTCTCTGCCGCCTTCACGATCATCACCAATAATGAGGGTAGACACTTTCCACAACCACCGGGTTTTCCCCAGCCAATGGACTAACCTCTTAAACACGGGTACAGCCCACACCCCCGGCACACCACACCACTCACTTCTCGTTATTACTTGGCAACACTCACACTTTGGTCTCTTACACATGACCCACACTTTTGCTACTTGGATTGACTCCTTCCATCACCCACACCAACATGACCTCCGTAACCGCTCCATATCCCCACTCGCATCATGGAGCCCCCACTTTCCGCCACTCACTCCAACCCTACGCCACCCTCAACCCCCCATACAATTTGACACGCGTGGTACTCCTCCACACCTACTTCACAGCACACCTTGACCAACCATACCGCCCCCCCTCTTTTCGACCCCCGTCACACAGTATACACACTCCACTCCCTTATCTCTCACCACACGTTCCGTTCCACCCCCTTCCCTTCGGCCGCACGCAACTCATGTCAGCCCTCAAACCCCCCCTCTCCAACCCCCGCCCGGCACAACCCGCTACCTTCCTCACACCCCTCTCGACCCGCCCTCGCCCACGGCCCTCCACCCCACAACCCCCCACCTACCCCTCCGCCTCCACCCAACGCATTCTCCCGGATACTCCAACCCACCCCCCCACACACTCCCCACAACCAATCCTCTCCCACCCATACCACCCAACCCTCCACCTCACCAACCTCAACACCCGCAGCCTCCACACCTCCAGCATGGACGTCGACCACCTCGCCACCAATCACCAACCGGACGTTCTTCTCCTCACCCAAACCAACCACACCTCACACAAATTCCGCTGGCGCATCGCCCTCCCATAATACCTCCTTAAAAGCACTCGTCCGAAACAAAACCAGGTGCCCCAACCCCCCGTCGGAGTCCTCTTCGCAGTCCGCATATCGTCCTTCCACTCCGCAACTCTCATACCCCTACCCCCTTATCTCGCCCTCCACATACCTGGCCACTCTCGCATTCCCCACTCCGGCACCCCGTACCTCGTCATCGGAGCCTAAATGTCCCAACTCCACATTACACGACTAACCCGCTTGTATGTAGAAGCAAATTCCTGGGGTCTCCGCCTACCAGATGACTACACAACCCACCGCATTATTTGGGGAGGAGACTTCCAAACCACCACACAACAAGGTACTAGAAACCCCGCCCTCACCTCCCTCTTGCAGTCCCACCTTCAACCATTTTACCCCCTATCCCTATCTTCCCCCTCAGCGGAGGCTGCATTGACCATTGGCTATCCACCCCCCTCAGCCCTCACTCCCACTCCATCGACCGTCTATGTCTTCCCTACTCCCTCACACTTCAAAGACGACTCGGCCCTCCACCTCGTTATCCCAACTTCCTCTTCACTCATCGCCTGACCCCCCTCACTTGGCAACCTCACACGCACCCCACACTCCACCCGCAATTACAACTTCCAGCTCCCCCTCTCACAATAAGACATTAGCGAGTACCATGCTAGCGCGCCCGACCTCATCAACCAAACCGCCTCCCTTCACGTTGTCATACTCAACACCACTTCATCCACATCCTCTCCAAATGACGTCGACACCCTAGCCTCGTAGTTCACCTCCCTCCTCTAAAACCACATAGACCACGCATCCCCAACTTCCCCTAAAACAACCGCGAGCCCTTAACACCTCTGTCGACACCACTGGGCTTTCAAAAACAACCCGTAACCTCGTTAAAACCCTCCGTCGATGCAGCACTAAACGCGGCCCTCTCTCCCTCGCCAAGTCCCTCCTCCACACCACCGACTACATGATCAAAGATACCATGATAAATATGTCGAGATCGCATCCGCCACCTCCTACAGATTGTCACCACCGATAGATTAAACACAAGTTAACCCTGCGCCAACACCGCTTACGACACCAACCCGAAATCCTACCACCGCCTACTCAAAATGAAGAGCGGCCTCCTCCCCCCTTACCACCGCCGCCTCTACCCTCCATAATATCACCCGTCCCAACACCTCAACTGTGGACTCCCCCCCACGAAGCTATAGCCGCAGTCCACTTGCACTTCGACAAAGAACTTACCCGCGCCACCCAACCTGCGCTTCCCATTCCTTCGTGGGAAACCCCCGACAATCCCGACCCATTCGTTATCGAACCTTGCGGTGACCCCTCCCTCACCCTAGCCGACATGAAAACTCGCGATACACTCGATAAAACGGTCAACTCACTAGGCACTGGCAAAGCCCTCGGCCCATACGGCATCTCCAACGAAATAATATAATTCCTACCCGATGCGACCCGCTCCGCCTTCTTCTCCCTCTTTTCCCTCCTCGCCTACAAAACCTACACCCCCCCGAATGGAGCCATAGTACCACATGCTTCCTACACAAAAAGGTTATCCGACTCTAATCTGCAATTATCGCCCTATTGCCCTCATGAAGAACTTGCTTTTACTGACCATTTGGCTCGATGTGTCGGAGATGCTTCGGTCCACACCGTCCACTCTTGGTTAGTGATGACCCTTGCGGAAATTATCTCCCAAGTTCGTTGCGAACTCGGGGTTGGCGTCGAGGTTCTTACAGATCCCGCGATGTTAGTTCAACTCCCCATCGGCAACGACGACCTCCCCGCGGATGTGAGTGTCTTGCACTACCACGGTACCCGAGGCTCAAAACTTGCTCTAGATGCCGTGGTTTCGGGTTTGTTCGGCGTTTCTTGCCCCCCGTTTCCCGAAGTCACCCTACGCCGTGTTGGGAAGTCCAAGTTCGAGAAGTACTCGGGGGGGGGTGGGGGGGGGGTGAGGAGTCGCCCCGACATCCGCTTCATTCCCTTTGCAGTCATGAAATTTGGTACTCTCGGCGGCCACGCCACGGCTTTCTTGACGGAGCTAGCCAAGCAAGCAACCGCCTCTAAAAGGATGCGTGTGGGCAAGTTGTTGGCCTCTTGGCGCCGAAAGGTCTCTCTCGCCATCCATATTGCTCACGTGGACAACGTCTTGCGCGGTTTATCCGCCGCCGCAGACGGTGTGGAGACCGCCTCTTCCTCCGCTGGGATGCCTTCTCCTGCCACGGCGCTCTTCACCCATGGGCCGCAAGCGTCCCAGTGCTTCCTCGAGCGGCGCGTGAGGCGCCGCTTGGTGCCTCCACGTGTTGCATTCTCGGTGTTGCCTAGGAGTTTCCTTAATTTGATCTGCTAATTTTGTGCACGATATAGTGCTTCCTTTTGCGGTGCTTTGGATTCCGTGATCCTCTTGTCACTCTTGCCCTTTTCTTTCCCCTCCCTTTTTCTCTGTCCGTGCTCATGTTGTTATTTTTGTAATCAAGTTACATATTCATGTTATTAAAAGCAGCGCGCTGCGTATATATGGCGCTAACTGTTTCACTAACTTCGAGTACTATTACAAATTTACTCTTTTAAGTATTATAATCACTGAGTACATCCTGAACCATTATTAGGTACTATTCTGTGATCATTAGTTAGGTACACTACTGTTCAACGTTTTAACGTTTTTACCTTATTAAAGCTCACCGAGTCACAGGCACATCTTTCCCTGTCCGTGCTCATCTGGTTCTTCTTGTAAGCTGATATGTAATAGTCACAGGCACATGTTCAATTTCAAATCGGTGCTGGACCTGCGGCCTTGTCACCACAGCATCGCTAGCAGCCTCGTGCGAGCAGCCGACGGAGCGTCTCCCATATCCCGTGCCTTTTGACCGTCCAAGGTCGGATCGCACAACACTCCTCACTCAACAGCCCCTAGAGAATATTCATCGCTTGAATTTCATAGCAGCCAATTTGACACTCGCTTCCACAGCAGAGGTAGGCTTGTCGCAGGGTACGCTGGCACGCGTGCAGGGAGTGGGTTTTCGAGTGAACAGGAGCATCCGGCCTATCGTTCGTGGCGAGTCAACAGGATGGCAGACGTCGCCGAGGCGATGAAGGGCGCTTTTGAGGCGCTCACTAAGGACATCAGGGAGAAGCTTCGTGAGGCTCAGGCAGAGTCTGGTCTCGTTGAGGACTTCATGCAGTTTGCCCACGCTGTGGACTGGACGGTGAGAATTCTGCGCAGTGCTGTCTGCAGCACAGGGGCGGCTGGGGTGGTTGTATGCGTGGTATGAGATAGTGGTATATGATATATATTTGTGGTGGTGGAATGAAGTGTTGGACTTCGCGCCCTCTGCTTGTGCTGGTTTCAACAGGAAGCGTGGCTCATGGGTCTTCTTGGCGCCGAAGTGGTGCTCTTTCTGGCGGTGCTGCTATTCAGAAAGAACACCACCTTTCAGGGCGCGGCTTTCTTCTTTTGTGGTATGTGTCCCTGATGATGCATATATGATGTTTGCTCATGATGGGCATGCTGTAAAGGCGGTGTTATTGATCCCGGGCAAATCTGAGTGCCATCACATGACATGACCTCCTCGTTCTGCCGCTTCTGCGCTCAGCCGGCGTTGTCAAGTTCTCTGAGAGGATCAACAGCTACCTAGCTACCCAATGGGAAAAGTTTGCAACGCAGCCTTACTTTGACACAAGAGGAGTGTTCATATCGGCTGTCATGTCGGCTCCGCTCATTCTAATCATGTTCGTCATTTTGGTACGCCTGGCTCACGTTGATATGTGTATGATGCGGACCTTCTATCTCATGGCTGATGGATTACTTGCTCTATAACCACACACCGTTCAAATTTGGCGTGGCAGTGATTATAGTATATGTGTGTGAAAAGAGAGAGAGGTAAGAGGGGGGGTGGGGAGAGAGAGATAGAGTGTGTGTGTGTGTGTGTGTGTGTCTGCATGTGAAAGTGTATGTGTGTGCGTGGGAGAGAGAGAAAAGGGGGAGGGAGTGGGAGGAGTGATAGAGAGTGTGTGTGTATGCGCGTGTCTACATGTGAAAGTATATGTGTGTGCGTGGGAGAGAGAGAAACGGGGGAGGGAGTAGGAGGAGTGATAGAGTGTGTGTGTCTGTGCGCGTGTCTACATGTGAAAGTGTATGTCTGTGCGTGGGAGAGAGAAAGGGAGAGAGAGTGGGGACGGAGTGGGAGGAGTGATAGAGTGTGTGTGTGTGTGTGCGTATCCCGTAAGCCGATAGATAGCCATGTTTGAAAGGACGATTCATAGTGATTAAAAACATGGGGAGATGATTAACGTTTATATTGGAGTGCCCTGCAAACCCGCTGAAATCACAGTGTATTGTCAAACAGATAAACTACCTGTTGGCGAGCGTGAACTTGCTGGTGAAGATGAAGCGCAAGGAGCTGCAGCACAAGGTACAGTGCATGCTGAATTGTGTGATGGCACGCCCTCTGAGGGCTCCGTCTCGTCCAGTCTAATATTGCTTATCCGTTTTCGTGAACAGGCGCGGCAGAGGGCCAAAGAGGACGGGGGAGAGGGGACTAAAAAGGAAAAGTAGCTTATGCTCCTGTTACCAGCTCCCACCGTAGCTGTGGCAGCATTGAGATGCTGCGACAGTTGAGCATTGGTGTGAGAAGAAACCATTGGTATGTAATGCATATACCAACATTTTATGAGCCCTTCGTCATTTTGCTATGACGGTGGGAACAAGGCTTCTTCGGGGGCCTTGGAAGTGCGGTGGGCCTCAATGCATATTGGTGCACAGGGCACTCGTCATCATCAGAAGTTAAAAATGTCGACATGTGAGCTAACACGCTACATTAAATGTGGTGATTGTATTTATAAAACTGGCTATAGGAACAGACAAGTCGGACAATCTCATCCAAGATTGCATTCACTGGCAGGCCCAATTTACCAGGGCAATGCTATCCGGGACCAGCGGGTAAGACTGCACCATCACACGTGCCATCTGGAGAGGCGTGAAGATGCCCTGAAACAACGTCGAGTCAAACTCAAGCTGAGCGTTGCTGCGATCCTCAATGTTGTCCCTCAGCCTCGCTGACACGTCAGAGTGCTGGATGTACTGCTTGGCCAATAGACGCCCCGTCGAAGGGATCTCCTCCGGGTTCATATCAAAGCCCCCGTCAGACAGCAGCTTCGCTAGTCTACACGCTTCCGCATTCAACCCTTTCAGCTTCTCCGCCCGCATTCGTTTCAATTCAATAATCTCCTCCTTCTGCTGCCCAGAAAGAGCCAAGCTACGCACTATCGACTTCCACTTCACCTGCGCAGAGCCCAAAAATGGGTATCAGAACGCATGGAGCACCCCGCATATCATAGAGTAACAAAATATAAGGTTGTGGTGTCGAGTCATTACAGGTGAAGAAGGTGTGTCGTACCTGAATCTCTTTGTCGCTCTGCTCCAGTCCCGGCTCTTCCATGTTTGAGAGGAACCACTTGCGCATGGCTGACGGGTCATACAAGGACGCTTTCTTGTACATGGACACAGCATCTCTCACCAGCTTGTTGATGGTGTCGATGATGTCCGAGCCGGGGTTATTCGCGCCCCCCTCCACCAGACACCCTGCTAGCTTGTTCACATACTCCCGCCAGACTTTAGTCAACTTGTCTTGCATGCCCGTCTTCGCCACGGACACAGCGACGCCATCTGAGTCCAGTACCTCCAGGGTGTCTCTATCCGACTTGCCAGCCTCCTGACCCTCCAGAGACTTCAGTCGCTGAGTCATGTTTTCCACCTGCTCCTCCTTCATACCAAGAACCTTCTGCAAGATATTGCTATGGTGCGTCAGCGACTGCTTATCAGCTTGCAAGGTGTTGACTCGCCCCTTTAGTTCGTCCACTTCCGTCATAAGCTCAGACACCATCGTCTTTTGCCGCTCACGGAAGCGTCGCTGCGCCCGCCGGTTTTTCTCTTGGAGCTGCTGAGCCCGATCTGACGACGGCCCACCCTCATCGCCGCTGCCGGAAACCACGGGATCAGCCGCCGCAGATTCACGACCTCGCCCTCGCCCACGCTTCGACGGGCGGCCTCGCGGTGCGGCGCCCTCGGCGGATCGTTTGGTAGCGCGCGGCCCTTCGCTGGCCGCCTGGCTGCCGGAAGCGGCTGCCAGTTGGTACTGTTGCAACAGCGCCTGCGCGTGAGGGTTATTCAGCATAGCGTACGTGACGCCCCCGGCCTGTTGAAGGAGCTGAGGGTTGTAGGGGCTTCCTCCCAATGCGCTAGCGTGCTGTGTGTACAGAGCACAACGCTTCAGTTCAGCCACCAACATCGGCACTCGACAAGACAGGCGCCTGACATCCGACAAAACATCGAGGTCGGACAGAATATATATAGCGCGACGAGAGGAACAAGAGTGCAAGGAGGAAGGTACGGAGCTGGGCAAGGCTTGCCGTACCTGAGCCATAGTGGCTAAAAAATTCTCCAAGTCCCTGGGTTGCTGATCCCCGTCCCTGCCTTCATTGCCCAGGTTACCCATTGTGAACGGTCGGGGTCTCTTGAGAGCAGCCAGCGTGACCAACTTCCCGCCGATGTTGCAAGAGGGAGCCGCCGACTGCGCGAACACAGCGCTACAGCACAGATTCACCGCGGAAATGACGGCACACCAGGAACTATCCAAGAAACACGCGCGATGATGAAACGAGAGAGCTTGACAGGGCTACAATTAGGGGAAGTTTTTCTGCGGTGTTGCTATATTTGTTAGGTGAGGAGGCCATGTAAAACGCTCGCATATTTTTATGATCCGCACTTGTCCGCGCGGAGACGGGCACGAGTACAGGGTACAGGGTCAGTAGGGTGCCCGCCGATTCTAGAGCTGATGTGGCGGATTCGATGTCTGCAGAGGCGGTGCGCCGCTAACTTGACACTGTCGCCAGACATGTATATATACATATGATGAAATTTCTTACAAGAAAAAGCAGATGTACATACATATGCAACTGTAAATAATACATGTGCGATAACGCTATCACTCCTCTAATTCAAATAATCTTAAGTATTAAAGCTGGTCAAGCGCTAAAAAGAACCTGTCAACAGATCGTCTGTGCCTCGTCGCCGTGTCTGGTATAACCTTGGCTTGCTTGAATCACGCTGTCGTCCGCGCGTGTCTCCTGTATAAGGATTAAGGATTATGTGCTGCTACTATCTCATCTTTCGCGGATGGTGGCTAAGTTCATCTAAGAACCGGCCTTAAACTGTGATGTGCTGCTACTACGTCCAGCAAACATGATATGTTCAAAACATCACCAGGTACCTGTACGGGTACAAATGAAAGATCTTACATATATTACCACCTAATTACAAATTTAAAAGTGAATTTCAAATTAATTACAAGCTTCAAATGTGCAACAAACATAAGCTTTGAGCTCTGTGTGACGTTCGAAATCACGATACAGAACGTCCCTGAACGTACACCTGCACCTGTCAGTAGCTTGTGGGTTTTACTGATTCAATGATACCAGATTAACTATACGGGTACAATTACCCGCGCCGTATCATTATTTTCTGTTGCGAAAATAGTACAGGTACCTGGTACGCCCGAGTTTTTTTGCGACTACCCGTACCGCTACAATTTTGGTAGTGGAGAAAAAGATTCACAGCAACGAATATTAAAGATCTTAATAATGTATTAGTAATAGCTTAGTAATGGAGTAACTTTAATTAGTAATGATTACTAATGACAACCAAAAATTAATAATGATTAGTCATTCTTGGCGGGAGCATGTTGAAGTAAATACCTGAATGAATGCTATCATTAAGTACAGTAAATTCTACGCTTAATGTACAGGACTGATGTAGAAATATTATAGTTTCTTGTTTACAGTAGTGACTGTTCAGATTAAATGTGAGATGAGAACAGACAGTAAACTAAACACGACCAGCTGCCCAGTCTCCAAGGGAGCGCGCAGCTTCTTCTATGAGGGCGTCGACACAGCCCTCCTCATTTTCTTAGGCAATGGCACAGCCCTGCAATGGTTTTGTCAGTACATTATCATTAAATACTAAAACATACTTTCTGCACATGAAAATAATATGCTCTAATTGTGAGACAACCGCCTCCTTAATTTACTTCCTCGTTCCCCTCACGATTCAATAGTACCATAATCTATTTGCATCACACACACACACACACACACACACACACACACACACACACACACACACACACACACACACACACACACACACACACACACACACACACACACACACACACACACACACACACACACGCGCAATCTCTGCTTAAGTCTATAGCTTCGACATGATATGGGCCCTCCTTACCGGAATCATTCCGATGCTTTTTAGTGTGCGTAGTGCGAAATCCGTCCGTACCCACCCCCAATGGTTTACGTTGTCAAGGGAACGCCTTTATAAGCAGAGTGTTGTTGCGATAACCCTAGGCACCCTGCCTTAGGCAGCCTATCGATAATTGGGTACCGACCGGGGGAGAGGTTGGTCGAACTCGTTGATCGAGTCGCCACTCCTCAAAAGATGTTGGGTACGGAAATTATTTGTCCGCAAACCCTCCGTATTGGGCTTTTCCGGCGGCGGTCGATCATGTGGACCTCCGCCGCCAGACCGCTTCGCTCCTCCGGTTGCAACCATCCTCCGTCTTGCTTAGCCCCTAGCCTCACTCCCAAGGAGACTCGAATCTCATAATGCTTGACGATTGCTAGCGAGCTCCTTGCCCTTGCGTTGCTTCCCGGCTGCCCGCCGCCAGCTCGAACACCCGCGGCCCACCGCTGACCCGTCCGTACCCCCTTTCGCCAAAAAGTATTTCATGGACATCGCCCCCGCCCCCTAGTCGGGAGAGTATTTGTGAGTATTCAATCGCGAAAAAACATGTCGGACGGCCCGAGTGGGAGATCTTAGAGTTGGTGTACGGATACTATGCTTTTTCCGAAACCCTGCGTACATGGCTTCCCGACAGCGGTTGATCCCACGGATCGCAGCTGCCGGTACCTCATTTAGCCCCTTACCATGCCAAGCCTAGCATGCCTACATGGTTACCTGCGCCCACCGTGTGGAGGTAGAGTAGGTGCCGACGGGCCTGCGAGCGCACCCCCCTCTGGGGCCGCCGCAGCTGTGCCGCAGAGCGCATGAGCACCAGCCAGACACCGTTTGCAAATATGCACTTCCTCTCTCCCTAGCCCCCGGAGGATTAGGGAAGTCTAGGCTAAGAGGCGAGCTGCAACGGGAGAAACAACGATACCTCGGACGGGGGAGCGCGTGGATCGGGGCGGGAACGTCGACGACATTTGCGAGGGGTTTTTTCGCCTCCCTTGCCCCCCCAGCTCCGGCACGACCGAAGTCGCAAAGGAGCAAAGGCCAGGTAGGCCCATCGCGACGAGCGCCAGCTGATCAGCTAGGCTGTTTAGCGCCCTCGGAGGAGCTTGAGCATAATGCGCATCGTGGAGACTAGCGATAAATTATTTTTCATAACTAGTGTATAGTTAGTGTTTACTAGCATGAAGTTGACGGCAGTGCTACTTCCATTGGAGAGGTTGGGATCAGTGGATTCATGGCGTATATCCCACGATCAAAAAGGTGCTCTAGAAGGCTTTATCATAGGGGCGCTCGAAGACGATAGCCGTTAACTCGGTGATTGTTGTAAACAAATGTGTTTTATTTTTGTGCGTAGTGCTTCATCTTCGTCCATGTGTGGACTCGCCTCCGTGCTCGTCGTTGGGTGCCCGCTTCAGCCCAAGCTCTACTCGTGTCGTCTGCTACACTCTCTTCTGTCGACACCCTCGACTCATTCCTTCTTGGGACTCTTGTGTGGTTGCGCCGTGGTGGTTTTAGTCTACCCACGTTGCCATTCGGAGCATCCTCGTCACTCGGTGGACTCGCCTTCGTGCTCTTGGTTGGGTGCCCGCTTCAGCCCATGTGGAAGGTGGGGTTCATCTTGGGCCGTCACACGCGTACATACCAAGATCGGACTCACAGGGTTTCGAATCCGCGACCTTTTGCGTCTTAGGCGTGCGCTTTACCGACGCGTTGGGAAAGAATGGATGTCGCTTAGTGGCCATCTTGCCACTAAGTTCTAGTTCACGACATTGCCACGCCCCCCGGACTCTCCATGGACCGCAGCCCGGCTCCAAAACCGATGTGGAAGGTGGGGTATCATCTTGGGCCGTCACACGCCTACATACCAAGATCGGACTCACCGGGTTTCGAACCCACGACCTAGGGTTAGGCGTATTAGGCGTGCGCTTTACCGACGTATAGGAAAAGGATGGATGTCGCTTAGTGGCGTCTTGCCGTCTTGCCATTAGATTTTAATTCACGACACCCAGCTCTACTCGTGTCGTCTTTGACATGCTCTTCCGTCGACACCCTCGACTCGTTCCTCATCGGGACTCCTTTGTGGTAGCGCCGCGGTGGTTTTGCCTTGCCCACGCTGCCATATTTCCTAATTTTCTTGCTCGACGTCTGACTCGACACCACGGTATCTTCTCCTTGTGAGGCCGGTGTCGCGCCAGGAATCCCAGGATTCTCTCAAGACTCTGGTTCTTGTAATGTCCATGTCGTCTCTATATGATTGCGATTGTAAAACTTCAAGCATCTCACCCTCGTGAATGTTAGGGATCTGACCACGTTCATCGTGCTGTGATTGCATTTGAAGGCGGAGGTTTGTAAAAAGCAAGGGTTTACTGAATTTTGGTCGGCATCCTCGACGTGTTATACTTATACTTCCTAGCCTCCCATCCCGTTCCACCTTGCGTGCCCCGCGTCCGATTCCTCAATGATGTCGAGCACCCTGCCGAGGAAAATAAGGATGGCATCACGATGATGGAGACGAGGACTGATGCCGGGTTCGACAGCATAATGGTGCCGCCCCCACACGCTGCGTCTCCAAAATTTCATGATGATGTGTCTAAAAGCCCTTCTCTTGCTTCCCTCCCACGAGATACATTACAAGAGATCCCCTACTCATGCGGTGGCGCAGCCTACGCATCTTCCGCTGTCGCCCTCTAGTTGTGAAGAACGCACAGCGCATCCACCATATGTTTCCGCTTTCACACGCTGCTTCCGCATGTTGTCCCCACCAGTCTCTGTTGTCTCTTCCAATCTAATCCGCTTGGTCGCGTCGATCCTTAGCTTCGTGCTGAGTGGCATGCATCCACTTAGGAGGGGTGTGGTTCCTCAGCCTCCAAGCTCCCACTCAAATACACCAGCAATTGCATCAGTGTGAAGATTGTTATATCCTCACCTCAAGAGTGCCAACCAATCGAATTGAAATTGATTTTTTTTACAACAAGTACCGATAAATCGGTTGTTGTAACATGGCGTACCCAATACTGCAACCTAAGTCTTAGGAATAAGGCTTAACGCCGGGGGGTATTCTTGTCCATCCCTCTCCGTTTGGAGTAACAACACAATACAAGTCATACATGAACAGACATGGTCTATCGCCACGATAAAAATATGAAAAATATTATTTCGCTGTCTCCACGATGCCCGGCGCGCTCCCACCGCTCGAGGGCGCTCATCAGCCTAGCTTGTCAGCATGTGTTGGTCGAGTCGGGCATGTTTGACCTAGGCTCACGCGCGACTCCGGTCGTGCCGGAGCTCGGGGGGAAAGGCAGGCGAAAACCCCCTTCGCTCAGGTTGTCGAAGGCCCCGACCCGATCCACGCACACCCCCGTCCGAGATAATAGCCGCTCCTCCCGTCGCAGCCCTCCTCCTAGCATAGGCTATCCCCTCCCTTCGGGGCAGAGGGGAGAAAATTATAGCCACAGCCGGTTGCCGTCTGTCAATCATTTTGATGCGCATGTCCTCTCCAGGTCGGCTGCCAACTGTTTCCAAAACCGGCCGATCCGAACCATGCCGCCCGTGCCCTCCCCTTGTAGCTTACGCGGCAAGGGGGACGCCGTGGGCGGTGTGCCTTCGCGATAACCCTAGCACATCGCATGGGGCATCTAGCGTCGATGGTAGGTACCAACAAGGGAAGAGGTTGGGTGGGAGAGTCAGATCGGGGCTCCGACCTCAAAGATGCCGGGTACCGAAGTTTTAACCAAAACCCTTCATACTTGGTTTTTCCTGCGGCGGCCGATCTAATATTAACGCCGCCATACCGTGCCGCTCCTCTCGCAGCGGCTGTCCTCCTCGTTTCTGGTGTCGAGCTCCACCCCCTTGGACGGGCATGCTCGACCTCATGGGCGTTGGTCGACGTCGAGCGAGCGCCCTATTCTAGCGTTGCTTCCCGGCTGTCCGCCGCCATTTCCAATACCCGCGTCGCACCGCTGATCCGTCTGTACCCTTTTCGCCGAAAACAAATTCACGGGCACTACCTCGGCCTCCGTATCGGGAGAGTACTTTTGCGTATTCAGTCGCGAACAAAACATATCGGACTGGCCGAGCCTGAGATTTAGTTGCTGGAGTACGGATGTTATGTTTTACAAAACCCTCCGTACGTGGCTTGCCGACATCTTATGATCACGCGGATCGCAGCTGCCGGTAGCTTGGTTAGCCACCTACTGTGCGAGTCATGGCACGGCTTTATTGTTACCAACGCCCACCGCGCGGAGATAGAGGTAGGTGCCGACGGGCCTGCGAGCGCACCCCCCTCCGGGATCACCGCCGTTGTGCCGTCAGCGAGCGCCACCAGCCAATCAGCTAACATGACAACGACTCATATGTCAATGAGCAGTGGAGCTCATCTCCCAAGTCATCATGTTTATATATTTCACCTCAGCCGGCGCTCATCGTCGCCGGAGTTCATGGCCGTCGCCGGAGCTCATCTCCCACGTCAGCCTCTTCAACAGCTTCACCTCGAGTCGGACCTAGCACATGGACATCCGGGTACAAATTGTGCGCGACACACGCCTATTTATGATGTCATGCGCTGCCCCCTTGATTTATTTTCTGACTTAATTGCCCGAATGCTACTCAGTCACGAGATCTGTTGAAGTACGTGAATGAAGACTGTCATTAAGAACAATAACTATGACGGTTAATGCACCTGACTGATGCAGAAATATTATAGTATCTAGTTTCTAAATATTATTATAAATATAAAAAATATATAAAAAATATTATAAATCTAAATAGAAATTATTATAGTATCCAAAATACTATAGTACCTACACTCCTCCACAAAAGTCCGCACAATATTTCGCACCTTCGCAAGTAGAAAATGTAATCATGCGTCGGTTTTATTGACAAATTTCCTGAAATCCCAGGCATCGCTTTTGCGCGCAAAATGGAATGCACCGACAACTGCGAGGGGCGAGTTCGAACACTGCCGGGCATGTGTACTTGGGTTATCGCGCCCGCACCCGTGCGGCACGCTCTTTCAAACAGTCGCCGTGCTTGGTAGACGAAATGAGTAACGGGCGCACAACGCCGCAATATGAACGCTGATGCGACGGTCGCGCAAATATAATGCATAGGCGACGGAGGGAGGAGGTGTTGGGCAGGCCGCTGTGGGGGAAACACACGAAATCGCGTATGTAGACTTACCACCGACATGTGCACAACCCAAGGGCAAGCCGCTTTCGGCCACAGTGTTCAAGCGATCATAACTTACTCCTTTATAGTCAAAACTTCTTGTAACACGTACCGTTGGACGTGTCTGTTCAATGCACGTCGAACGCATCTACTTTTAAGTTCTAACTCCCACAGTTCGATTTGTTATGAATTATTTGAATTTACGAATTATCCCGGCACAGCTGAGCCGCAGTGCCAAGTAACACCCATCCAAGTCGGCTCACCTCCTGAGACGATTTGTGCGGGGTTTGTCGATATATGTCTACCAATTCTTCATTCCTATTGACCTCAGAGCCTAATTCGCGACGCGTGCCACGCGTGGGGCGGGTGTGGTTGGCACAAGCACATACCCAAGCATTCCAAACACCACCGTGATGCGTCCTTAACGGCCAAGTTGGACCTCGCCCCTCCCCTAAGCCAATCGCCCTCGCATGTTTACAGCGTGCAGTGTTTATCCATACCTGCGTCATGTGCGCTTTTGCTCGCTTGCTTTCCAAAGAATCGCCCGTGCCAGCGGCGTGAACTTCCGTGCTCTATTCACACACCCGAAAACCAAACCTCACGCATTGAACACGGCACCCACGCCTCCAAACCCCCTCCAAAAAGCCCCCAAAAATACGGTGTTGTGGAACACAGAGAACTATGCAGCTTGGTATGAGCGCTTGAGCAATGCCCAAGCGTGGCGCTCAGAATGACGTGTGTAGTTCAGACAATTTCCCGGGAGTTTATGGGCTTAATTCGACAAACTCCACCGACAACACCCGCTTTTAGCTGAGGTCTAACCACCCCGGATGGAGGCTCACTGCTTGCTTTTCGGCTCTCCTACAATTGGGTGGTACTCGGGTATCGTCGTGCTTGACGTGGTGAGAGGGGAGCGTGTTCTTGACTAGCTTTTGCTCAACATAATGCATGTCCGGACTTTTGTGGAGGAGTGTAGTTTAAATTTAGTGATTGTTCAGATTAAATGTGAGATCTGAACATACACGAGTAAACTAAATACGACCAGCTTCGCAGTCTCCAAGGGAACGCGCAGTTTCTTCTATGAAGGCGTCGACACAACCCTCCTCATTTTCTTAGGCAACGGCAGAGCCCTACAAGGGCTTTGCCATTCCAATGTCATTAAATACTATAAACATACTTTTTGCTCATGAAAATAATATGCTCCAACTGTGAGACAACCGCCTTCTTAATTCAATTTCTTGCAATTTCCTTCACGATTTAACAGTCCCAGCCTCTACTTGCATCCCCCCCCCACACACACACACGCACACACACACACACACACACACACACACACACACACACACACACACACACACACACACACACACACACACACACACACACACACACACGCACACACACACACACACACACACACACACACACAAACACAGCTTAAGTCTATAACTTCGACAGGCATGCATGGATATGGGGACCCGCTGATTACAAGCAACAAGAGGTAAAGCTACTCGTGATGACATGCTGAGGAAGGTGGAAGATAAATGATGATGAGGGAATTACGGAATGTATGAAAACTGCATTTCTTAAAGTTCATTGAGTATGACAAAAAATGAGACAACCGGGTCACATGCAAAATCGCCTCACACAACAATATCAAATTCTTCGCAGGGCATGGCACCAACGAAGAAGCGCGGCAAGAACATTATTTACTCCACGCGATGCTGATAAATGATTATGGCGTGGATAAAGGTGGGGTCTTGTCTTAGGCCCGCCCTATAAAGAGCGAAAAATCACGCGTGCCGCGTGGTCCCTTTTGTACTTTTCTTGCCGTGCTAGTATAGTTCCCAACGTGTCGATTGTCGGCGGCACGAACACGCGTGGCCTTATCTAGCAGCGATGCTAGCTAGCTAGTATGCTAGTCACTATCGCACAACTACTGCTAGCGTCTACCTAGTATGCTATGGTGGTTCGGAGGCATTCGATAGCGAAATAATCATAATGATAATGAAAATGCTTTACAACAAGACCCACAGATTGGACCAGCTATTGTTTAACGGCCATCAGTTCCTCAGCCATTTAGGACACTTAAGAGCAAAGATTGGGCCGGGTATTCTTCGACCCGGTACACAACTCGATACATCTATCTCCAATGTGTGCCGACGTTCCTCGGAGGTTAAAAACTGTAAACAACCGCAGTTATTGCCACAGTCCCCCGCCTGCGCAATAACATAAGAAATAATTTGGTAATCAAAAGGTATCCTACCGTCACTAAAGACAATAATAAACTCCACAATACTATTATAAAGTACTAATGACCCAACAAAAAGGGGATGGGTCGGTGGCTCGAATGAGCACCGCCGACCGTCTTCGCCCCAGGCTTGGCCTCCCTATGAGCGACAGACTTGTGGCCACATGGCCCGTCGAACGACGGGCACCGACCACCTCTCCCCACCCGAGCCTAGCTCACCCATGTCAGTGGATCCGTAGACACACCATACGGTACACACAACAAGGCGCAGCTTTCAATAATTTGAATCCACTTCACATGAAAGCCTCCGCGCCACCCGCTTCACAATCACATCGTGTACTACACCCAATACTACGGCACCCCTCCGAGTCGGATCGCTTACAAAACTATACCCCCCACGGCTACGGCACACCGCCGCGCGCCCTTCCGAGCGTCCGAACGTTCACACCCGCCGCCCGCGGGAAACAAACCCATGCCCCATCGGACATGGTCATGTGCCGCCAAAGCACGCCGACCACTCCAACCATACACTCTACTCACGCACACAGCCTTCTCAAACCGGACATTGTCTTTTACCCGTCGACCACCATGTCTCTACCTTCCAACCTTCCGGATTCCTACAGGCAGGTCCTCCTCCGAGATCGATATGCGCCCCAATTTGTCGATGACCACCTCAGCCCCCGGAGTCGCTTGGTGGGTCATCCGCTCGCCCCCTTCCTCACGGCTTCCGCAACTTCCCACCGCAGACCACGGCCATGGCTCGCCGATGGAACCCGCCCCGGGCGTTAGTCTCCAAGCGCCCATGGTCCTCACTGCTCTACCACCTTCACCTAACCTTGGAAGGGCCGTTGACCTTTACGCCCGCACAATCGACTCCTACCTCCTCACATGCCAATACTCCACCGCCCCCTGACCTTGCCAGCTTTTGGATCCACGGTGTGTTCCTTCCAGACACGACGCATTCATCACACATGCTCCTTTCCGCCTGTTCGATCGCTCGGCGCTGACTACTCGAGAAGGTCAGCGCTCTAACCAACCTACCGGCCCGCGTGCGAAATATAATCGGTCGGGACCTCGCTCATCGCACCCGTTGGACGGCCTCCACCACTCGAACCCAACACCATGCCATGCCTCCGAACCACGATCACACCCCCCTGCCTACCGACCTCTTGAATGGCTACAAAGAAGTACGACTGGACATTCATACTTCCTACTCAGCGGTAGGTATGCTATACCAACTAGCTTCACGCCAGCGTGAACTCCCATCGGGCGGTCCCGCGCCACCCCGCCGCACTGAATCAGCAGAAAATCCAGATCCTCCGAGCTGTTCACATCCCCTTCATCTCAGGTCGCCGCGTTAAAATCAGCTCCCCCATGTTCTTACATCTCTCCGGCCCATAAGTCGCTCCCATGTTACATGCCCTCCTCCTCGATCGAGCAGCGTCGGAACTCACCAACGATTGGAGCGCCCACTCCACGACCCTAATCTCCCGCGTAGAAGACCTCCTGGAACCCACACAACACCTCCTCCCACTCGCTAACGCCCTCCAACCTATTCGGGAGCCAATACATATCGAGGACGACCCCCCTCCTTCAATGTCCTCCTTGGGTAAATATCCTACACCTCTCCAATAACCCCATCCTTTCATAATCCGGCCATGTACAATTTCACACCACACTTCATTCATCCATTTACACAATACCCCCCACCCCTCAAATTTACACCATCACCATCATCCCTCCTTCACTCACTGGACATGTCCGAAGCACCTCCTGGACTGACACCTCCCTTACCACCGTCCTCATTCAATCCCCACATTCACTATCCTTCCCCTGCCTCACGCCTAACGGCATCATCCCCCCCTCACACTAGCTCTCCACACTCCTTCACCAAACAACAAACGAATATGCACAACTTCACAACCACCCAGACAACCCCTCACCCGCCATCATCGACCTTACACACCACACCTCCCTCAAACAATTCCCCAATGGCTCCTACTTCCGCTTCCACCCCTCCCCCTCCCCCCACATCGCCACCAACATCCAAGTTTCCCTCACCACCGACATGTCTTGTATCCTCATCTCCACCAACGGCACCGCCACCATCCCCCTCCACTACACCTACATGCACAGCGGAACTCTTACCCACACAACCTGCTCACTTTACTTCACACCCCACCAGTACTCCACCTTTGGTAGGTCCCACATCACGGACCCCCTCTTTACCACCACCCCATCCCCCCCCTCACAAAAAACAAATCCCTACTTCGCAACTCCCCCTCTCTTCTCGCTTGGACTCGCAACCTCCATACATATGACACCTACATGACTTGGCAGCTTGTACCGGCGGATGGCTCCCTGCTGGACACATCCGCCGATGCCCCCCTCGACCTCGACTCCCTCCCAGATACTTAACTAGCCCCCATCCTCCTCGCCCCCCCTCCTCTTACTCACATAGCCCAAGACCCTCCAGAAAACGCCGCTTATCCTCCATTGAACTATACACCGCCCCCTCCCATTCACAACCAACCGACCCCTCCGCCAACCGACAAGCCACTCCCCTCCACCCCTCACCTCTTCCCACCATCACTGAGGACACAACCGACCCCATGGACACCTCCTCTACCCCCCTCTCACAACCCAACCCCACCCCCTCCCAATCGGCTCCCGCCCCCACACCACATCAAACTCCGCCTCTACCCAAGCCCACCTGCACCACCACCACACATGCACAACCCTGCCTCCTCAACACCACCACCCCCCACCCCCCAACAACCCTATGGACTCCTCCCCCATCCCCCGACCCCCAACCGACCCCGCTCTCAAACCCGCCCCACCAAAAGGCATAACCAAACACACCCGCCAGCCCCACGAGATAAACTCCCCCCACCCCCCCCCCGGCCAAAATTCTCACACAATCGCCACTCGCTCTCACACCCCCCTCCCCCGCCTCCTCTCCACACCTTACCCCTACCCCAAGTCATTCCCCCACTCCCAACTCCGCACTCCCCACTCACCCCTCCCTCCTCCCTCTGCCCGCCTCCTCCCCCATATACTCGGACCTCGATCTTGACGACCTGCCGGATGAAGCCCTTCAAGAAGATGACATCGACGCAGAGCGCCCACACCCCTCCGAACCTCCCAACCTCCCCTCCGAGTCCCCACCGGCCGACAAGGCCGACCCCTATCCCTAACTCAACATAAATGGGCCAACATGCCCGGAGGTTCGACCCCACAACGACTCCCACACACCCCACCATGATATCCGCTCACACATTGTAACCAACTCATACTAGGCCGCGCTCCCGCATCACTTCAACTCCCGAACGTGCACCGTCAAACTACACAACTACATGTTTGACCTTAACCTTGAACACGGCCTCCCCTCCCCCAATGGGCACCTCGACTCCTCCGCAGTCCTCTCCTTCCAATGGGGTCGTTACCAAGAACTCACCAACATCTACTCCATTGCTACCTCCCTCGCCAAACTTCACTCCAACACATGTGCCTCTTATACTATAATACCAAATAAGGAAGTAGATAACTTTCATAACCATAAGCTATACCCCAGCCAATGGACTAACCATAGAGGCTCACCCCCACACCCGGGCACACCCCACCACGCTTTACTCATACTCACATGGCATCACTCCCACTTTGGCCTCCTACACCTAACCAACACCTCTGCTACAAGGATTGACTCCCTTCACCACCCTCCCCCATCATCCCTTCTTACCCGCTCAGTCTCACTCCTTGCCTCCTGGAACTCTCTCCCCCCCCCCCCCCCAACAGTCGGTACCCTTCGTTTTTACTAAACCCTCCTCGACACGTCACTCTCACAAAACGACACATCTCACGCATGGTCGTGCGGAACCCACGTCCTCCTACAAATATACTTTATACTCACAGCACCCGCCGACCAAGAATATGACCCCCCTTACTTCGACCCCCGGACCGCTGCCTTCTCACTACACTCACCATTATGGCACCACACCTTCTGCTCCACTCCCCTCCCGGTCGGGCGCTTCCATTTGCAAACTTCCCTCAACCCCCCATCCCTCCTCCATCCTTCCACCCCCACGCCCCCTCCACCCCCCCCCGGCCCTCCCGCTCCCAATCACCCCCGCCCCCCCTCACCCTCCCTCCCACCCCCTCCCCCCCCCCTAAAGCCAGCCCCCCCGTCGACTCTCCCCACCCCCCAGCCCCCCTCCCCTCCCTAATCCTCCCGCACCATATACCCTAACCCCTCCACCTCGTCAACCTCAACACCCGCAGCCTCCACAAATCCATCTTGGACGTTGAACACCTCACTACCACACACCACCAAGACGTCCTCATCCTCACATAAACCAACCACGCAACCCACAAATCCCGATGGCGTATTGCCTTCCCCCAATACCTTCTCAAGAGTTCTCGTCCACACCACTCACATGTGCCCCAACCCAATGCATGCGTTATCTTCGCGGTACGCAAAACCTCCTTCCACTCCGCCACCGTCACAACACCGCCAACCCACCTCATTCCCTTCATCGCTGGACTATCCCACATCCCACACTTAGGCACCCCCTACCTCCTCCTCGGTGTCTGCATGCCGCAACTGCACGACCCCCAACTAACCCGACTGTACGCAGAAGTCGCAGGGTGGGGTCTCCGCCTCGCCGACAACCACCCGTCCCACCGCGTCCTCTGGGGGGGCGACTTCCAGACGACCACCACCCATAGTACCGGTAACCCCGCCCTCACCTCCCTCCTAATCTCCCGCCTTCATCCCCACCTTCCCCCGAAGCGGCGGCTGCCTAAATCACTAGCGCTCCACACCCCCTCGCTCCTAAGTCTCTCCCTTGCCGCCGCCTTAGTCTTCTCATCCCCCTCCCACTTCACCGACCACTCGGCCGTCCACCTCGTATGCATACGGTACTTGTTGTAAACCGGCGCATACGGTTCATGTTGTGAACAATTTTAATTTCAATAATTTGGTAATCAAGAGAAATAATCTTCAAAAAATCCAAATGTCAAGAAATGCGAAATGAAACTGCTGCTCGACCTTCACGATGCACGGCCCGCTCCCATCGAACCGGGGTGCCACCTTGCCTCGGCAGATCGGCGTTCGAGAGGGGCGACGAGCAAGCCGGAGGGTTTTTAGGGTTTATTTAGTTCCCGCGTGACTTCGGTCTTGCTGGAGAAAGGAGGGGAAAGGCTAGCGAAAAAACCTCCTCACGCGGTCGCTTGTCGATCCCGCCATCGCATCCCGTAAGCACCGCCCCAAGGTCGTAGCCGCTCCTCCCGTCTCGACTTTCCTCCAAGTTGAGGTCCCCCGTCACCTCGAGGGTAGGCCGGTAGGTGGGAGTGAACGAGACTACCATAAAAAAGCTAGCTATCTTGCCGCCGCGCTGAAAAGTTGTCCGGGCCATTTCCCCGGCTTTTTTGTGCTGATACCCGGGTACTTGTATGGAAAATCAGCGAGCGACCGTACCCTCCACCCACCTTTTGCGTGTCCATCGAGCACCCTTGTTTCGAGTGCGAGCCTCCGCGCTTCCCCGGGCTCGCACTCTCTAATACTAGGTGTGCATGTCGAGAGTGGTTAACGGTAGGGTAGGGCATGGCCACCATTGCCGGATCAAAAGAGGCCGTGGGGGTGCGGAAATTAGTCAAACCCTCCGCACAGAATTTTCCGGCGGCGGTTTATCAGGAGGATAACCCCGCCGCTAGACCTTGCCGCTCCTCCCGTCGCGACAGTCCTCTTAGCTGCTGGTGTCGTGCTGCCCCCCACCTTGGGCTAGCTAGACGTCAACATGCCGGTCGACGTATAGCGAGCGCCCTTCTCAAGCGTTGCTCCCCGGTTGTCCGCCGCCATCTTCAACACCCTCAACCCGCCGCTGATCCTTCCGTACCCTCCTCGCCAACCAACATTTCTTAGATACGGACCCGTCCCCTAAATGGGACGGTATGTGAGGAGTATTCAGTCGCGAAAGAAATATCGGACAGGCCGAGCGGGAGATCTTAGTGTTGGTGTACGGAAGTTGTGATTTTCCAAAGCCCTCCGTACATGGCTTCCCGGCAGCCGCTAGTCCTGCTGATTGGAGCTGCCGGTACCTCGTTTAGCCTCCTACCATGCCGAGCTTGGCACGGCATGAGGTTTACCAACGCCCACCGCGTGGAGGTAGAAGCAGGTGCCGACGGGCATGCGAGTGCACCCCCCTCCGGGCCGCCGCCGCTGCGCCACCGGCGGGCGCCGCCATCTAGGGCTTAGAATATAAAATTTAGGCCGGAGGTCTCCTTGCCCATCCTCTCCGAAGGTGTTGTGGGGCTTAACTCCCCAATAGGAGGTTCTGCTACGGTAGGGTTACGTGGGGTATAAGATGGGTGGGTAGGGTTAGAAATGTTGGTGAAGAAGTTGTTTGTAAGTGCTAAAGGATTTTAGACGGTAGGTGCGGAGTAGATGGTGGAGCCATTATAGATACTGTGTGTGTAGACGGGAGGTTATGCGGGTAGTGTCTCGGTTGGGGTATTGGAAGGTTTGACTGGTGGGCCATTGCTAGGGTTGATTAGGGTAGTCATGTTGGTGTGTGTGAGGGAGTGGGGTGTGCCGGTTCGGCTCATAACTATGGGTACAATGTCAACGTGTGTACCCGGCCAGTGTGAGCGGAGTGCGTTTGCAAGGGGGGGTGTATTTTTTTATGACGAGGTGGCGGGTGTCCATAACGTTAATATTGTACAGTGTTTCCATTCTCCTATATGTATTTTACAAATAGAGGAGTATCTGTGTCGAGAGGAGTTATGGCCGACGAGGCGTTCTAGGAGCGAGTCTGATAAAATCGGGCTCATGTGTTGGGGGTATGAGATGGGTGGGCATGATATCCTATGGCAAGACTGCGGGGAAGCTGGTTGGGGAGGGGTGGTCGTGGCCTTGGTATGTTTTCACCCTACGAGTGGTCATTTGACTGTGATGTAAAGAGGGAGTGTCAAGTTGAGAAAGTGATTCGCTGAGTATGTCGGGTGTGAATGTTTTTTAGGTTTATTACCGAAGTCGGCGGTGATGGTTTCCCATCGCCCCCATTTCATGGTTTTGTAGTGTGAGTTGGAGTTCGAGTGCACTATTGTGGCGGTCATGCCAGAGGGTTTACATTGAGAGGCAGTTGCCCACCATGTGGCCGTTGCTAATGAACTGGCCGCGCATTGGGCATTTGAGAGTTTTGTTCCAAGAGAGGAGGCGGGTGTTGTGGACACCCCACACAAATTCCATTATGTGTGTGAATTGAGTAGATGTGATTTTATTTACCACGGTCGACACCAAAAGAAATTGGTGTCGACCGTGGTAAATAAAATCTTCTCCATTTCTTTTGGCTACGGCGAGGAATTCGCCATGCTTTTTGGGGTGGTGAAAGGGAGTTATGGCGGAGGCGAGACTGTACTTTCGTGCATATGTTTTGAGGTTGGTGTATGTTAGGGTCTTAGGAGGGTTAGGCTCGTCATGCTGGGTGGTGTACGGCCAAGTCCATTGTCCTAGTTGTGTGTAGGAAGTATACTTCATCACTGGGTTGGCCGTATGCGACTGTGTTTGCTAAGTAATTAGGAATGTCATTTCCTTTAGAATTGTTGTGTGCCTTTACTCTACATAGATGTGTCGCCAAACCGGCCGCGCGGTGCGGGTTTGGAGTGAAGATAGGATAGATGAGAGTATTTCTCTGTGGGGTGATGCTGCATGGTGTGGGGACAACGGATTTATTTAAGCATGAGGTGGAGGGAGCATGCGCTATCTGATGGGAGGGCATGATGGCCTAATTTGAGTTCGAAGCTATGGCTTCAAATTCGGCCTTGTTTATGGTATGGGTTGGTGGTGCAGAGATGATTTCGATTTCGAGAGGTGTGTGTGGAAGGGACAGTAGCTTCGGCTTGTAGGGGGGCGGAGCCCCCTTTCTTAGAGCCCTCTGTGTAAGCAGAGGTTGTTTGATCGTGGGCAGGGTCGCATAAAAGTGGGAGGAGATGGTAGTGCGTGCGGTAAGGGGTTGCGTAAGCGAGTAGGTGTACGTTGGGTGGTGGGGAGTGGTAGATGCCGGCTTTGTGGAGGTTGTACTCATGGGTGGGGGTGGGGTGCGTGCATGTGGTAGGTGGGAAGGGTGCCCGCCGGCGGCGCAACGGCGGCGGCCCCGGAGGCGGGTGCGCTCGCAAGCCCGTCGGCATCCCCTCACCTCTCCGTGGTGGGCGCTGGAAAGCCCGTAGCCGTGTCAAGCTTGGCACGGTAGGGGTCTAAGATGGCCAACATGAAATGAAATGAAATTGAAATTATTTGCAACAATACCATAATTAACCGGCTGTTGTCTTTGGCCCCCCCTGCTTGTGCCTAGTGGACTTATTTAGCTAGGAGCTAGACCGTGAACCACTAATCCCAACCTCTCCATTGGCAGTGACGATACCGTCTAAAACATACACGTAACCATGTTTTTCTTTAATCTATACGTATTTTTCAGATACAATATGAATTAAAATGTATCGCTAAACTCCACGATACGCGGCCTGCCCCAGCCGCTGCGGGGATGTTGATCAGCGAGGCTGGTCAGCTTGAGCTAGTCGAGGCGAGCTTGCCTGACCTCGGGTACCGTGCGACTCCGGTCGTGCCGGAGCTAGGGGGAAAGGCATGTGAAAACCCCCCTCGCTCAGATCTTCATCTGTCCCGTTCGATCCGTGCTCATCCCCGCCCGAGATAGTAGTTGCTCCTCCCGACGCACCTCGCCACCTAGCCAAGTCTTCCCTCCTCCTTCGGGGGGCTGGGAAGAGAAAATGACTAAGCTGCAGACGGTGTCCGGCTGGCTCTCATGTCCCCGTGCCAGATGTTCTCATGTCCAATGTCCTTGATCCGTATGTTTCCAACACCTATATGGTCGCGTTGTGGCCGGACCCTCCTCCGGTGGTTTACGTTGTTAGGGGGCCGCCTATACGAGCAGTGTGCCGTTACGATAACCCTAGGCACACTGCATGAGGCAGCCTATCGATAACCGGGTACTGACTAGGGAAGGGGTAGGTCGGACACAAGGATCGAGTCGCCGCGCCACAAAAGATGTTGGGTACGGGAATATTTTCCAAAAACCCCCGTACCGGGGTTTTCCGGCGGCGGATGATCCTCGGGACCTCCGCCGCCAGACTGTGTCGCTCCTCCGGCTGCGACCCTCCTCCGTCATGCGTAGCTTCTAGTCTCGCCCCCAAGGGAGACATAAAACTCACATGGCTGTCGACTGCTAGCGAGCGCCGTGCCCTAGCGCTGCTTCCCAGCTGTCCGCTGCCACCTCCAACACCCTCGTCCCACCGCTGATCCGTTCGAGGCTAATTGAATGATTCGATATGGCTTATGTTGGACCTAGTAGCTACGTTTTGGTTGTAATTTGAAATTTGAAATTAAACACTCCAATACCAGTAAAAACCGGCTAGAGTCTCTGGCCCCCCCCTTTTGCTATGCCATACAGGACTTAGAAGCGTGAGGTAGACCGTGAACCACTAATCCCAACCTCTCCAATGGCAGTAACGATATCGTCTAAAACATACCCGTACCAGTATCCATGTACTTACTATTTTTTGACCTATACTATTTTTTATTTTTTTTCCTTGGAAACAGTATGAAATAAAAAATGTCGCTATTCTCCACGATACGCGGCCTGCTCCAGCCGCGGCGGGGTTGCCGATCAGCAAGGCTGGTCAGCATGAGCTGGTCGAGTCGAACCTGCCTGACCTCGGCTCCTGTGCGACTCCGGTCGTGCCGGAGGTAGGGGGGAAGGCAGGTGGAAAACCCCCCTCGCGCAGGTCGTCGTCGGACTCGTCTCGATCCGTGCTCGACCCCGTCAGAGATATCGGAGATAGTGGTCGCTCTGCTCGGCGCGACCCTCCACCTAGTCTAGCCTCCCCCCCCCCCGCGGGGGCTGGGAGGAGAAAGAAGCGAGGCTGCAGACGGTGTTCGGCTGGCTCTCCTGCCTCCGAGCCAGATGTCTCCTGTCTCCTGTCCGTTTGCCGTCTGTTTCCACCACCCATCTGATCGCGCTGTGCTGGCCGCACTTGTCTCCCCCGGTGGTTTACGTTGTTAAGGGGCCGCCTATACGAGCAATGTGTTGTTGCGATAACCCGGGGCACACTGCCTGAGGCAGCCTGTCGATAACCGGGTACCGACTAGGGGAGGGGGAACGGATAATGCCCAGGGATCGGCTATCCTCAAAAGATGGTGGGTACGGGTATATTTAACCGAAAACCCCCCGTACCGGGTTTTTCCGGCGGCGGATGATCCTCCCGACCTCCGCCGCCAGACCGTGCCGCTCCTCCGGCTGCGACTCGCCTCCGTCCTGCGTATCTTCGGGCCTCTCCCCCAAGGGAGACCAGAAGGTTTCGCAGGGCTGGCGGCTGCTAGCGAGCGCCGTACCCTAGCGCTGCTTCCCAGCTGTCCGCCGCCAGCTCCAACACCCTCGTCCCGCCGCTGATCCGTCCGTACCCCTCTTCGCCAAAAAATATTTCGTAAACGCCGCCCCCGCCCCATCGTCGGGAGAGTATCTGTGAGGATTTAGTCGCGGAAAAACATATCGGACTGGCCGAGCGGGAGATCCATGTGCCGGTGTACGGAAATTATGTTTTTCCAAAACCTTCCGTACAGGGCTTCCCGACAGCTGCTGATCCCGCGGATCGCAGCTGTCGGTACCTCGTTCAGCCCCCTACCGTGCCAGGCATGGCACGGCTATGGGGTTACCAGCGCCCACCGCGTGGAGGTAGAGGTAGGTGCCGACGGGCGCCCGCCGGCGGCGCAGCGGCGGCGGCCCCGGAGGGGGGTGCGCTCGCAGGCCCGTCGGCATCCCCTCACCTCCCCGTGGTGGGCGCTGGAAACCCCGTAGCCGTGCCAGGCTTGGCACGGTAGGGGGCTAAGAGGGCCGACAGCTCGATCCGCGGGATCAGCAGCTGTCGGGAAAGCCCTGTACAGAGGGCTTTTGAAAAAATAATTTCTGTGCGATACCGGCACCAAGATCTCCCGCTCGGCCCGTCCGATATGTTTTTTCGCATACAGATACTACTGAGAACAGTCCTACCTCGAGGGGGTGGGACCTGTACTTCAGGAGCGTTTGATTGCGAGGAGGGTACGGCCGGATCAGTGGTGGGGGGTGGGTGTTGGAGCTGGTGGAGGCCAGCCGGGAAGTAGCGCCAGGAAAGGGCGCTCGCTAGCCGCCGACCAGCCCTGTGCCGGTCGACACTTCTCAGGGGGGGAAGCAAGACCTGGAACAGGCCGGTGGCCGGTCGCAGGCGGAGGAGCGGCTATGTGAGGCGGCGGAGATCCTCTGGATCAGCCGCCGCCGGACAGCCCTGTACGGAGGGCTTTTTTGGAAAATTAAATAATGTCCGTACCCGGCGTCGAGCTAGTTGGGGAGCAGCACCAGGGTAGGGCGCTCACTAGCGAGCCGCCACGCCGACAAGATACATCTCCCGAGGGGGGAGGAGTAGGCTTGGGCGGCAAGGAGGCCTGTCGCGAAGGACGGAGCGACAAGATCTGGCGACGACGACCCTCCGGGTCGGCGCCGCCGGAAAACCCGGCACGGAGGGTTTTGACTAATTTCCGTGCACCCGCGGCCCGACGGATCCGGCTACGGCGACCTGACCCCCCCCCCCCCTCATCGATACCCACTATCGGATAGACGAGACCCTTGCGGGGGGGCCCGGGTAAGCGCGGAGGCCCCTGTTTCAACAAAGTCTGCTAGGTGGACGCGCATCAGAGGGGGGGAGGGTACGGACGCAGGCCGGACTACCTGACAGGTACCCGGGTACCAGACAGAGAAAAAAACCGGGAAATGAGCGGGGAAAATTCAGGTGCGGAGGCAGGAGCGCCCATTTTTTCTATGTCTATGTGTCTTGGTCCCCCCCACCTGCCCTGGAGGTGACGGGGGACCTCGACAAGGAGGACCGTCGCGTCGGTGGATGCGGCGGCGACCTTGGCGGGGCTTACGGGATGGGGCGGCGGGATCGACGAGCGACCGCGCGAGGAGGGGTTTTTTGCCAGCCTTTCCCCTCCTATCTTCGGCAAGACCGAAGTCACGCGGGAGCTAGATTAGGCTGGCCCGTCGTCCCTCCCGAACGCCGACCGGCCTCGGCCGGTCGGCACCCCGGTTCGGTGGGAGCGGGCCGAGCATCGTGAAGGTCGAGCAGCAGTTTAGTTTTGCATTTCTCGACAAGTGGATTTATTTTTAGATCTGATTTTCTTGATTACAAAATTATTACGCTGTTACTGCTTAGGCGGGGGGACTGTGGCAATTACTGCGGTTGCTTACAGTTTTTAACTCCCGAGGAACGTCGACACACAGTGAAGCTAGGTGTGTCGATAGGTGTACCTGGTCGAAGAGACCCGGGCCCAACTTGCTAATAAGTCCTGTATGGCGAAGTAGAGTGGCCCGAGAGACAGCAGTCGGTCCAGTTTGCCGGCACATGTTGTGAACAATTTCAATTTCAATTTAGGTGCCGACGGGCCTGCGAGCGCACCCCCCTCCGGGGCCGCCGCCGCTGCGCCGCCGGCGGGCGCCGTTATGGTTGTAGTATTGTATGTCGGAGGTTCCAAAGCCTCTATTGCCATTAAGCTTGTTTTACAACATGAACCTTGTACCGGTAAAATTTAGTTACATGCCGGTTCGATTTGACGTAACGAAGAGCATGTCGACGCTGCCGTTCGCGAATCGTTCGAGAAAACTGGCCTTACTTTGACCATCGACGATCTTGCATTGTTGAGTTATAATCACGTTCGAGTGCCGTTACCTAAAGGGAAGCGTAAGCTCGTTTGCGTCTTCACGGCACATGTTCCGGTACCTTATGTGACAGCTAAGTTACGAACCCTAACTAAGGTCGAGCAAACTGTTCGAGCCATGTAGACCATTAACCGTGATGGTACTTACGTCGTTCTAGAATCGATGGACATGGAGGGTCTTTCGCTTACACCGTCTAAGAATGGCTTACTTCTTGTTACTTAACGTAAGTTCGAGTTACGTGACTTTGGCTTCGTGGCTCAATGGGAGGCTTTCGACGCGCTGTACTTTCTAAGCGGCAGTTCTCTCACGATGAGACGTCCTTACCGAGGCAACTCTTTTTCTTCCCCCGTTTTACAACTTTCAATTTTGGCAATGTGTGGATGTCAATCAAAGGTTACATTAATCAGCGGTGTAAAGAGATGCCGACTGAATTACACATGGGAATTCCGGCACCTACAACCAACTTTTTTGGTTTAAGCGTAACTTTTATTGAGACGCAGCGGAAAGCGGCAATAAACGACCTCTATCAATAAGGCCAAGACTCACGCACGCTTGCGGACTGGCTAGAAAAGTAACCTCAACGCTTCGTCATGCTAGGGATTAGCGCCAACTCGTACAACACTGTTGTGTGGGTTACGTCTCAGCTGTGTGGACCCATGAATAGTTGGTGGCTTAACCGTAAGCATCATGCTTCCATTCTATATTCTTTCGACTCTTGTGGTGGTTGAGATTCGTAAGACATCCCCGCTGCCTAAAATCAAGGATGTAGCAATTAACGCCATGCTTGGACTAACGCAAGGATTCCTGAGCCACGCCAACTACTCCTAGTTGTTCGAAGACTTTTTACGAAGGTCCCGAGAACCTCTTACGGTTTGGTGCGTTCGGTTCATCAATGGACCGGCTGATTTTTTACTCCAAACTCAGGCCAAATCCAATCGTTCGCAGCATGCCCTTGGTGGAGTTACAAAAGTTCGAAGTCTCGAGCCTAATTCGCCACATTTGGGTGGTGCTAGGCCCGCACCAACCCCGTCTCACAACCGTGGAGGAGAACAACCTACCATGAAAGCGACTTAACAACGATCCAATGGTCGAGGCATCTAGACGTTGGCAGCGAGGGGAAAGATCGGTGTTTGGTCGAGGTCGTGGTCGCGGACGTGGAGGCCTTGGGCGATCTTCTCCAAACACAAGCCGCATTGACTTCAACGCCATTGATGGAACTTAACTTCCACATGAGCGCAAGCGACACCAAGTGGAGGGACTTTGCTTCAAAATGCCATAAGAAGGGACACCGTGTCTTCCAATGCCGGAGCTAAAGGGAAAGGAGGCGGTCAACGCCCCAACCAAGCACGAATAATAGTGGCATGGCTACTCACTGGACGAACATGAGCAGCTGGCTACATCTTTACGTCGACGTGAGACAATGTTAGCGACACATGCGGTATGTCATAAGAGACATAGTGTTGTACAATAATCAAGTTGCTACACAGCAATGTTGGTCGCATAGCATCGTGGTAGTACGGCTGTGAATCCGTACTATAAGATGACAAGCCAATCAGCAATGGAATGGATAATGTTGGTGATGGTGGCAAGTTGCTGAGCGTTAGATGTCATCTAAAGGCTCAGAATATACGTTGGCGTGTGTTCACCACAAGGTACGTGCGTGTCACGTGATAGACAAGTGCGAGGCACTTGCTGAGGGTGAGATGACACGCAGTGTCACTCAGTGGGTGTAAGCATTCCATATCGCCCCCTCAACTTTATCAAGTCATGGGCCCTCAAGCTGCTAGTTGTTGGAGTCATTTGTCTTGAATGGAACCTACAACTTGCTTCTCAAAGAGTGGTAGACCTTTGTGGTGTCGCTCGATACGTGAGGTGCGGCTGGCTCATAAAGTGGTTGGCTCTTGCTTGTGACTGTAGTGATATTTCGATACCCGGTTGGTAGCGACTTGTTAGTGGCGCTTGGAGCCTTGAACTCCCGAACACCGACTCGTATGACGTGAATGTCGGCTTGCTTTATTTTACTCGCTTTTGGGGCTTGTCACCTGCCACTTTGCTTCTCTCTTGAAAAGCTATAGTGGTCAAGCTGAATTTTTGGAAAGGCATCTTACCACAAGTGTACTAGCACTTATGTACGACGTCACTTGACCGACCTTCTGAGACTCGTTTCTGATTGCCTTAGCTGTATAGACTTAGGGATTATAGCTGCGTCTTGTTGAAGCCATGTTGAAGCATTTGCCCCACGTTCCTGAGATATCCCGTCGTGCGTCGTGGTCTTACCATAGGCGTTTCAGCCTCACCAAAGCTCGGCGACAAAGTCATTGCGTGGAGTTAGCTGATCTCATGGGCCACCTTCGTCTTCATGCCGGTCATGGTGGTGGCGTGGTGGTTCCGTTGGAACGTGCACATTTTTTGGTGTGGCTGCCGGCGTGGGTTGCTTCGTCGAGTCCTACCGCTTCGGTCGCGACTGCGTCATTGGAGAAACGGGTGTGGCATTCCCGACTCGGTCACCTTGGCGTGTCGCAATTGGACGAGCTTTTGGCCACTCCGGTGGAGGGTGTGGCGTGTTTTGCGTCGGAGAAGTGTGGCTTCTGTGAGACATGTGCTGTGTGTAAGTCGCACGTCCGCCGTATCTCGCGTGAGTCAGCTGACCGATACGTTGGTGTCTTTGAGGTCCTAGGTTTGGACTTCTGCGGTCCTATGAGTGTTCCATCCTTGGGAGGACGGCGGTACGGCTTGCGTGCGGTTGAGTTTCACATCCGCTTCATGTTGCATGATGCGGGCCGCTCCAAGGATGACGCTTCCGCCTCGTTCCGTCGCATGTTGACTACCATCCGTTCTCTTGGGCACACGGTTCGTCGTCATCGGGCGCCCGCCGGCGGCGCAGCGGCGGCGGCCCCGGAGGGGGGTGCGCTCGCAGGCCCGTCGGCATCCCCTCACCTCTTCGTGGTGGGCGCTGGAAACCCCGTAGCCGTGCCAGGCCTGGCACGGTAGGGGGCTAAGAGGGCCGACAGCTCGATCCGCGGGATCAAGAGCTATCGGGAAAGCCATGTACATAGTTATAGGGCTTTTGAAAAAATAATTTCTGTACAATACCGGCACCAAGATCTCCCGCTCAGCCCGTCCGATATGTTTTTTCGCGGTTAGATACTCCTAAGTACATTCCTACTTCGAGGGGGTGGGGCCTGTACTACGGAATCGTTTGATGGCGAGGAGGGTACGGCCGGATCATAGGTGGGAGGCCGGCGTTGGAGTAGGTGGTGGCCAGCCGGGAAGCAGCGCCAGGGAAGGGCGCTCGCTAGCCGTCGACCAGCCCCGTGCCAGTCGAACCTTCCCCTGGGGGTGAGGCAGGACAGGGCACATGCCGGTGGCCGGTCGCAGGCGGGGGAGCGTCCATATGAGGCGGCGGCGACCCTCGGGATCAGCCGCCGCCGGAGAGCCATGTACGGAGGGCTTTTTCGGAAAACTAAACTAATGTCCGTACCCGGCGTCGAGCTAGTCGGGAAGCAGCACTAGGGCAGGGAGCTCACTAGCGAGCCGCCCCGTCGACAAGCTACATCTCCCGGGGGGAGGAGTAAGCTTGGGCGGCAAGGAGGACGATCGCGACGGAAGGAGCGACAGGATCTGGTGACACGATCCTCCGGGTCGGCGCCGCCGGAAAACCCCGTACAGAGGGTTTTGAATAATTTTTGTGCGCCCGCGGCCCGCCGGATCCGACTACGGTGACCTGTCCCCCCCCCCCTCTTCGACACCCACTGCCCCGACAGACCTACAGATTTCTTGAGCGTGGGCCCGGGTGAGCGCGGAGGCCCCCGCTCAACAAAGGCTGCTCGACGGACGCACGATCAGAGGGGGGAGGGTACGGACACATGCCGGAAAACCGACAGGTATCCGGGTACCAGACAGAGAAAAACGAGGAAATGAGCGGGGAAAATTCAGGCGCGGAGGCAAGAGCGCCCATTTTTTCTGTGTCTGTGTGTCTCGGTCCCCCCCACCTTCCCTCGAGGTGACGGGGGACCTCGACAAGGAGGGCCGCCGCGTCGGTGATGCGGATGCGGCGGTTTACAGGATGCGGCGGCGGGATCGACGAGCGACCACGCGAGGAGGGTTTTTTTGCTAGCCTTTCCCCTCCTATCTTCGGCAAGACCGAAGTCACGCGGGAGCTAGATTAGGCTGGCCCGTCGTCCCTCCCGACCGCCGACCGGCCTAGGCCGGTCGGCACCCCGGTTCAGTGGGAGCGGGCAGTGCATCGTGAAGGTCGAGCAGCAGTTTAGTTTTGCATTTCTCGACAAGTGGATTTATTTCTAGATCTGTTATTATGGATTATAAAATTATCACGCTGTTACTGCTTAGGCGGGGGGACTGTGGCAATTGCTGCGATTGCTTACAGCTTTGTAACCCCCGAGGAACGTCGACACATAGTGATGCTAGGTGTGTCGATAGGTGTACTTGGTCGAAGAGACCCGGGCTAAACTCGCTTATAAGTCATGAATGGCTTGGTAGAGAGGCCCGAGAGACAGCAATTGGTCAAGTTTCCCGGCACATGTTGTAAAATAATTTCAATTTCCATTTCGTCGTCTTCGGGTGGACAATGACACGGTGTTCTCAAGTAATGCCTTCCGAAACCTCTTGGATGAGTTGAACATCGCCGTGGAGATCACTGCACCTTACGCGCATTGGCAACATGGCCGGATTGAGTGGCAGTGAGGGACATTGGTCCCGATGGCGCAGTCACAGATTCGGCAAGCCACGGTGCATAATTCGTATTGGGCTCTAGCGATGGCCGCTGTGGTGCATGTCCGCAATCGTGTGCATAGGGATGGAGTCGGCGGTGTACCTTTCACCTTGGCGACCGGTAGACGAGCTGGTTTGAGCTCCATGCGGGTCTTCGGCTGTCCGGCCTATGTCCACGTTGACAAGTCTCAACGCCGCAGACTTGACGATCGCGCGCGGAAGGGTGTTTTTTGGGGTTACGCTTCCAAAAAAGAAGAGAAGGAGTCACTCACGTTGTGGTGTACAATCCTGCTATTCGTCGGGTGGTGAGCAGCCGTAACGTGGTGTTCGACGAGGTTGTTGTCCTTTCCATGGGGAAAGCAGTGCGTAGCAACGCAATGATGATGAAGAGGACAACATCCCGCGCACCATGTGTAGCGAAGAACCGGATACACTTTGGGGGAGTCGCCGCTACGGGAGTCGCTGCAACATTCCGGGTCGATAGAAAATGAACGGGACATGTATTCGGGGAAGACTCCACGTCCACGGTGTAACCTTCGATCTACTGCCACACCACAGCAATGCGTACCCAGTCCAAGGTATACTCTCGGTTCAATGAAAGCTCCGGGAGATGGATGGGCTGCGGGAAGTACCGCAGCTTTTAAGCCAACCAACAGCCCTATTGTTCAAGAGTCTATGCCATACAAGCAAGCGCTGAGGTGTCCCCAATCGGGGGAGTGGGAGGCAGCTATCAAGAGCAAGTACGACTTACTTGTGTCTCGGAAAATCTGGACATTGGTCCCTTGTCTTGCCGGCCACAAGTTGGTGGATTCCAAGAATGTGTTCAAGCTGAATCGCGATGCCAATTGGCAAAGTGCAAGGTTCAAAGCAAGAATTGTGGCTCGCGGGTTTACTCAGGAGCATGGTGTGGGCTGCAACGAGACCTTCGCTCCCACATTGAGGGTAATTCATATTCGGACGTTGCTCGCGCTTGCTGCTTATAATGATTGGGAGGTGGAGCAGCTCGATGTGGTGACATCATTCTTGGACGTCGATATCGAGGAGGGAATCTACATGAGGCAGCCGAAAGGATTCCGTCACACCGACATCAATGGAGAGGAGCGAATGTGCTTGTTGAGGAAGTCACTATATGGCCTCAAGCAAGCTCCTAGGAACTGGAATAAGTCAATCACAGCATGGCTAGAGGAGTATGGTTTAAGGCAATCCAAGGTGGATCCCAGCATTTACGTCTTAATCAAGGAGGGTGAGCTTTATGTGTTGGCGTTGTACGTTGACGACAACATCATCGTCGGACAAACGGGTACCTTAGTCGTTGAGTTCAAGTCGGCTTTCGGCATGAGGTTCAACGTGCAAGACCTCGGTCTAGTGTCTTGGTTGCTTGGCGTCACATTGGAGCGTGATCGTGGCAACGGCATCCTAAGGATTGGACGGCAGCAATACGTCTTGGATATGCTTGAGCGCTGCAACATGGTGGACTGCAAGCCAGTGGGCTCACCTATTTTGGTTGACACTTTGAGCAATTGTGTGGAGACGTCGACATCAAAGCTTCCTACCGGTTCAGTGCCGTACCAAAGCTTGATCGGTAGCGTGTTATACACTTTCGTAAGCACACGGCCCGACATCGCCATGGCTGTTAGCCACCTTAGTAAGTACATGTCCGATCCCCTCTCAACCACATTGAGAGCAAGCCAAGAGGGTATTGATGTACGGAGGCGCACCCTCATCAAAGCTGGTAGGATGGTCAGATTCTGACTACGCGAGCGATACTGGCGAGCGGCGCTCTCGCAAGGGGTATATGTTCATGCTCAACGGTGCAGCGGTGAGTTGGAAAAGTCAATGGCAATAAGCTGTGGCGCTGTCAACAGTGGAGGCAGAGTACATGGCGCTGAATACGGCCACTTAGGAGGCGATGTTTTTTAGGCAACTGCTCCATGAGTTTCACCAAGACTCCCGGTCTGCAATCACCATTCACAAGGACAATCAGAGTTGTATCGCACTCAGCAAAAACGACATGACGACCGGACGCAACAAGCCCATGGGCGTGAGTTACCACTTCTGTCGGAAGAAGGTGGAGAACGGAGACATCGAAGTGTAATACTGTGCGACGGAGAACATCGTTGCTGATGTGCTACACAAGCCATTAGTGAGTGCAAGGCACAGCAAGTTGTGCAATGCCATAATGGGTTTGCTTGCGTGGCAAGGGGAAGTGTTGAGAGACACAGTGTTGTATGGTAATCAATTTGCTACACAACAATATTGGTCGAGTAGCATCGTGATAGTACGGCTGTGACTCCGTACTATAAGATGACACGCCAATCAGCAATAGAGTGGATTATGCCGCTGATTGTGGCAAGTTGCTGAGCGTTGGATGTCATCTAAAGGCTCATAATATACGTTGGCGTGTGCTCACCACAAGGTGAGTGCGTGTCACGTGATAGGCAAGTGCTAGGAACTTGCTGAGGATGAGATGACACGCAGTGTCACTCAGTGGGTGCAAGTATTCCTTATCGCCTCCTTTAACAGTACGGAAGGAAGTTGCGCCTACCGACACCACATTGACCGCAAAACTCTTAAATCCATCACCCACACCCTCCACACCCGATGCACTTTAGTCATGCGCACACACCTAGGCAAATATGAAGCCCACAACCACTCCCTCAGAATCGACCACGCCGACGCGCTAGCCAACCAAGTCGCAGACGGACACCCTTTCGACACAACGTACGACATCGGTTAAGACGTATCTATTGGTACATGGACTTGGCCCTACAAACTCATCCCTCAACCACAAGGATAATCCACACCCTGCAGGTACACCAACCTCAAATCAGACGCACGCAAACAAAGGATCAAACACATCCATGCCCCCCTTTCAAACACCACCAACCACGGCGCCCTACTTGCCAAAGCCGCCTCCGACGGGGCAGATTTCTCATTCCACCCCAAACACACCATCCTCAACCACATTCAGTTCACACACAGACAAGAAATAATGTGGGGAGTCCATAACATCCGCCTCCTCGCATACAACCCCACTCTCCGCTGCCCCATGTGTGGACGGTTCATCAGCAACGGCCACATAGCAGGTAACTGCCCCTTGATGGCAGGCCTTTAATAAGACAAACACAACAACGCCATACAACTGCTCCTCTCCCTACTAGAACGACACAACGGCGGTGGATGGGACACAATCATCGTGGACTTTGGTATTTAACCATCAAATCCTAAGCCTCCCCCACTATTATCAAAACCCCCTTGACGGCCACCCACCGCCATGTACTGACATGCCTTCCCGCGTTGTTGCAGCTCACGAAGGCATATCCCCCGACTCCCTCACATCTTGCCCCGGTGTCCTCCCCGACGAACTTCTTCCTCCCTCGCTCAGACCCCCCATCCATAAACCCGACTTCATCCGCCTCCTCGAACCCAAGTTCATCGGACACTCGAACAACAAGCGCCGTTACTCCTGAATCAGAAATATTTAAATTGGGGAATGGAAATAATGCACCGCTACAAACCTCTCACACACAGCACAGCTCATCCGAGACAAGTGCACCCCGCTAGCCAACTGCCTTTGCAGTCACTGGCTAGGTACTGACATAGGCATCCTCCCCATCGTCATGAGCCGCACCGGCAAGCCCCACACATCCACCATCACTAGCCTTACCTCCCTCCTCACACTCAGCACCGACCCGCCCTATAAACTCATCTCTAAAACACGCCTTGACACCCCCCGCATCCTGTCACAACTCCACCTTCCTACTGGTCAATGGCTAAACTCCCTCCTACTCATCTACCGCCTTTAAATCCCGCACAACTACACCCCGCTCCTCACCTCACCATAACCGCACCTAGTCCCGCTGCACTACCATCATCGCCACGCATCGCAGAACTAAAACTCCCCCAACTAATTCTTTGAGAGGTAAAACTAGGAGGTTCACGGTCTAGCCCCGGCTTGCAAGTTCCCTTGTTGGCGGAGTTGGGAGGGCCGAGAAACAGCATCCGGTTTTACCCGGTACATGTTGCAAACATTTTCAGTTTCAATTTTGAACTAATGGTAAGACCGGGCACTCTTTGACCAAGTTCACATGGAGACACGCAGTACTGCTATTACGGGCCGCAGTTTCTCGGGAGTTATATGGCTGTAGTCAATCCGCAGTAATTGGTAAAGCCCCCCCACCTAAGCAATAACAACACATTATAAATCAAGTCCGTAATCAATATAGATTATTTATATTTTTCTATGCAAACAAGTATGAAAATATTATGTCACTATCCTCCACAGTGCACGGCCTCCTCTAGCCGTTGCGAAGGCGTTAATCAGCGAACCCGGTCATTCTTCTCTCGTCGAGTCACGCCTATATGATCTCTACTCATGTATGTGTGACTCCGGCCTTGCCGGAGTTGGGGGGGGGGGGGGGGGGGGGGGGGAAGCAAAAAACTCCCTCGTTGGGGTCATCGACAGTTCCGTCTCAATCCGCGCATACCCTCGTCCGAAATAACCGTTGCTCCTCCCGTCGCAGCTCGCCTCCTAGCGTAGGCTTCCCTTCCCCTTGGGAGGCTTGGAAGGAAAAGAACTTCATTGCTTCATACGGTGTTCGGCTGGTGCTCATGCCGCCGCGCCAGATGTTTTTATATCTCCGTATGTGTTCCAACACTTGTTTGATCGCGCTGAGTCCGCTCTAACCCCTCCTATGGATTACGCTGCTACGGGGCGCTTGTATGAGGAGTGTGCCGTCACGATAACCCTTAGCACGCTGCATGAGGCAGCTTGTCGATAACATGGTACCGAGTAGGGGAGGGGGTGATCGAACACATGTATCGAGTCGCCATTCTTCAAAAGATGTCGGGTGCGGAAATATTTGCTCAAAAACCCTCCGTACCGGTTTTTTTCCGGCGGCGGGCGATCCTGAGGACCGCTCCCGCTAGACCGTGCCGCTCCATCCCTCGCCTGCGGCCCTCCTCCGGCTTGTTTCACATCGTGCATCGCCCACATGGGAGGCTCGATATCCATTGAGCTTGTCAAGGTCTATTAAGCCTTCCATGCCGGTGCTTCCCGTCTGTCCACCCCAAGATCTAACGCCTGCATTCCGCCGCAGATTTCCCCGTACCCGGGTACCCTCCTCGCCGCCAAGAAACATCACAACAGTTGTCGGGAGGCCATGTACGGAGGGTTTTAAAAACATGATATCCGTACACAAGCGCCAAGATCTCCGGCTCGGGCCGTCCGACATTTCACTTCGGGACCATAGACGTCTTTGGAACTGTCCCTTATCACTAGGCACCTACTTTATTCAGGTGAGCCATAGTAGAGGTGGGTATCTCGGAAGGCGTGTGGAGGCGATCTAGGGGCACGGGCGGGTCGGCGGTGGGACGCGGGAGATGGAGCTAGCGGCGGGCAACCGGGAAGCTTCGCTCGACGTCGATAAGCGCTCGTGGGGTCGTGCAACCCCATCCAAGGGGATGGTGCTCGACACAAGTAGCGAGAAGGACATCCGCGGCGAGAGGAGCGGCACGGTCAGGCGGCTCTGATTTTCTATCGGCCACCGCCGGAAAAACCCCGTGCGGAGGGTTTTGGTTAAAACGTCCGTACACAACATCTTTGAGGTCGGAGCCCACATATGATATTTTCTACCCAAACTCTCCCCTCGTCGGTACCCACCGTCGACATGAGTGCCTCTAGAGGTATGCTAGGGTTATCGTGAAAGCACATCGCCCGTATGTATAGCACATCGCCCCCATTGCAGCGTAAACCACAAGGGGGGTTCGGGCGGTACTACACGGATCAAGCGGTGTTGGAAACAACTTGCACCTCACGGGGACAAGGTAAGCGCGACGGGAGGAGAGACATGCAGCAATTGTTTATGGCTATGATTTTCTCCCCTCTGTCCCGAAGCGAGGGAGGAGCCTTGGCTAGGAGGACAATTGCGACGGGAACATCGGCGATTTTTTCGGACGAAGGGGTGCGTGAATCGAGACGGGGCCTTCGCTTGGATTCGGGACTTGTAAGCCAATCGGACACAGAGGCAACGCATAATACGGAGTGTCGGCGAGGGAGGGGGCAACCTCAATTGAAGCTCGAGAAATACGTTGAGGCGGCCGCTTGGTGCTGCGGACGCTATGGCTTGGCTTGTCAATAAATGCATTTAAGGTACCGCCGCCAACCAACCGAACGCCTTGCATTTGTGTCGTTAGTGTGACATATATAAACGTTTGATCCTTTGTTTTGCTACCATGCCTAGCACGGTAGGGGGCTAAGAGGGCCGACAGCTCGATCCGCAGGATCATCAGCTGTCGGGAAAGCCCTGTACATAGTTATAGGGCTTTTGAAAAGATAATTTCTGTACAATACCGGCGCCAAGATCTCCCGCTCGGCCCGTCCGATATGTTTTTTCGCGTACAGATACTCCTAAGTACAGCCTTACTTTGAGGGGTGGGGCCTGTACTACGGCAGCGTTTGATGGCGAGGAGGGTACGGCCGGATCAGCGGTGGGAGGCGGGTGTTGGAGCTGGTGGTGGCCAGCCGGGAAGCAGCGCCAGGAAAGGGCGCTCGCTAGCCGTCGACCAGCCCTGTGCCGGTCGAACTTTGCCGAGGGGTGAGGCAAGACATGGCACAGGCCGGTGGCTAGTCGCAGACGGAGGAGCGGCCATATGAGGCGGCGGCGATCCTCAAGATCAACCGCCGCCAGAAAGCCATGTACGGAGGGCCTTTTTCGGATACTAAAAAACAATGTCCGTACCCGGCGTCGAGCTAGTTGGGGAGAAGCACCAGGGTAGGGCGCTCACTAGCGAGCCGGTGCGTCGTCTAGCGTCATCTCCCGGGGGGAGGAGTTAGCTAGGACGGCAAGGAGGACGGTCGCGACGGGAGGAGCGACCGGATTTGGCGGCGACGACCCTTTGGGTCGGCGCCGCCGGAAAACCCGGCACGGAGGGTTTTGTTTAATTCCGGGCGCCCGCGGCCCGCCAGATCCGGCTACGGTGACCTGCCCCCCCCCCCCCCCTCTTCGACACCCACTACCCCGACAGACCTTCATAATCCTAGGATTCCTTGAGCGTGGGCCCGGGTGAGCGCGGAGGCCCCCGCTCAAGAACAGGCTGCTCGGTGGATGCGCGATAAGAGGGGGGAGGGTACGGCCACATGCCGGAAAACCGACAGGTACCCGGGTACCAAACAGAGAAAAAACCGGGGAAATGAGCGGGGAAAATTCAGGCGCGGAGGCAAGAGCGCTAGTTTTTTCTATGTCTGTGTGTCTCGGTCCCCCCCACCTGCCCTCGAGGTGATGGGGGACCTCGACAAGGAGGGCCGCCGCGTCGGTGGACGCGGCAAGACCTTGGGGCGGGGTTTACGGGATGGAGCGGCGGGATCGACGAGCGACCGCGCGAGGAGGGGTTTTTTGCTAGCCTTTCCCCTCCTACCTTCGGCAAGACCGAAGTCACGCGGGAGCTAGATTAGGCTGGCCCGTCGTCCCTCCCGAACGCCTACCGGCCTTGGCCGGTCGACACCCCGGTTCGGTGGGAGCGGGCCGTGCATCGTGAAGGTCGAGCAGCAGTTTAGTTTTGCATTTCTCGACAAGTGGATTTATTTTTAGATCTGTTATTATTGATTACAACATTATTACGCTGTTAGGCGGGGGGACTGTGGCAATTGCTGCGGTTGCTTACAGTTTTATAACTCCCGAGGAACGTCGACACACATTGCAGATAGATGTGTCGATAAGAAATGTACCTGGTCGAAGAGACCCGGGCCCAACTTGCTAATAAGTCGTGAATGGCGAAGTAGAGTGGCCCGTGAGACAGCAGTCGGTCCAGTTTGCCGGCACATGTTGTAAAAAAATTTAATTTCAATTTCAAAGCTAGATGAATACCTTAACATAACTTTCTCACCGACTGTCGATCTATGGGATCTAAAGCATAAAGTTACAGTTGCTCGTATTCTCGCAAGAGGTATGGTGCGCTCCACGGTGCATTCCCAGGGCTTGTGTGGATATTATGCAGTTTGGTGCGACAGCATTGCCCTTGCGTTGCTTCCCAAATATTCCATGCGTGTGTCCACGGCCCCAGACCCCGCGTCCGCATCCACCCTTTGGAATCTCACTGCGTATTGCCAAGCGGTTTCTTTCGAAGCATACATCACACACTCCCGGAATCCGGTACCCGCTCCCTCCAAAGGAGTATTGTAGATCTTAATAGTCGGTTCAAAATGTAGTGTTTCGGCCGGCTCGAGCGAGAAATCACGATGGCGCTCGTCGGTGCATATAAAACAACACTGAAAACCCCTTGCAATTATCTTTTCGACGGACGCACATCCATCGGATCGCAGGTGTGGGTCCACATCGCATAGTAGTCCCCCTAACGTGCCACGTAAGGCAGTGCCACATGGGAAAAAGGGCCCAATAGTATAGACTTACATGGCATAGATGGGAGGGCTCAAGCACAACACCCGCCGGGCAGCTAGTATAATCATGTTGTAACTTATTTTCAATTATTTTCAAAAACGCCCGCAAGATAGAGATGGGGGTGGAGCCGGCGCGCAGGAAAGCGAACCCATATCGTACCCGCTACCATTGCGCCGTTGGCGGGTGCCCTGGTTGTGTGCGCAAGTTGTTGGGGATTACAAAGACGTCATCAACATGGTTGACCTAGAATTTCAAGTCCGGCAAACGGACGGCCCGTAGTAGCGTCGGGGTGATCCTTACAAGAAGGGAACCTCGACAGTGATGCCACGGCTTAGCAACCCTGATTGCAATTCCAAAGTGGTGATCCACGATAAGCTGAGAGGCAACATGCCAACACGAAATCATGGGGGAGGGGCGTATGTGTGTAGTTCTGCTAAGGGACAAGAGTATGCAAAGCCGCAATCAAGTTGCAATGCGCAAGGGAGGGGGTCAATCAAGTTGCAATCCGGAGGGGGTCATTCCTACGGATGTGCTGGGCGTCTATTCTTGCACAGCGCGGCGTGCATGCCAAACATACACGCGGCTACATAGCAACCCTGAGCGCGCATTGTAGAAGAGGGGGCGTTTAAATTATATTGCCATACAAGCCATGCCTAACTTGCGCGTCGCCATGCTGTCGCCCTGATTTTCTCGTCTCTGGGAATACAGACACCTGCTTCTCTGCATCTGAAAATATGTTCATCCCCGCCTGCACATCGACAAGGCGCCAATCACAAGCCCGTCCCCACTTAGAGCCAGGCACAGCATTCCCATGGCTATCACCAATACACCCGCTTCAACACAAAGCCACTGAAGAATGTCTGAAATCTTAAATATTATACTCATTCAATTCGATGCTGGAGAAGTGCGTAGTGCTCGCACATACCTCCATGAACTGGACCAGAAGCCCTATGCTGGGCGGCTTCCCAACGGATGTACTTCTGATGTGCTCCAAATCTTCCGCGAACTCATCCACAAACGTTGAGCGGTAGAAATCACTGAACGGGGCAGCGCACAGTGAGAGAGAGTCTAACGCGGGCACAGCGACAAACAGCACCCCCCCCCCCTTTTCACGGCACTGCGTCTGCATTACACACCTGAACATTTGGTGTTTCTGTGCCCCCTGCAGCTCATCCTGCTGGTCAACGTGGTCCGAAGGCGTCCTCGCCGCCTCGAGGCTGGCTTTCTCAGCCTGTTTGAGGGCGTTGCGCGCGTTGAGGGATACCTCAGCCTGATGGTGCTGCAGCGCATGCCACAGAACTTGCCCGTGGGCAGCCGGCGCTGGGACATCGCTGCACAAGAGGGCATCTCTCTGTTAGGGAACCCTTTACCAGCCAACCACAAAGAGTCTCGTAACTACAGCTCAAGTAAGGCTTGAACAATAGCCTATTTTACCTTTCAGTATGTAATGCCTCTTCCACAGTCATCATGCTCACACTTCCCCCTCTTTGACCCTCTGACCGTGCGTGCTGTGATGCGGAGGTAGCCCCTGTTGAAGGTCCACATAATGCAATGATAGTGAGATGTGAAAAGGCGCTGCGACCTCATGCGCCCGGCATTGACGGCGCTCCAACGAATGCGCATAGGTGCAAACCTGCTTCACATTGCAGAACCTGCATCAGCAGAGAAACCGCCCGTGCCCCGACACTGCTAGTCCTGTTCAGCATCGCATCACGCACTGCATCGGGAGCCTCTGCACTGAAGGCTTTCAGAAACTTCTTTGTAGATTTCTGCGGTGGTGGTTGCATCCATGCTCAGTTGCGTTGATGCATACACGCCACCCTAAATAAGCAGTATCAGGAGCACAGCACCGCACCTCCTGTTTTGATGAATGCTTGTGCAGCAGCTCGAAAAGCCTGAGAGACAGCACACTAAGTCAGTAGAGCACCAGTAGCGTGCTCTCTCACACAAAGGCAGTCAAAGCGGCGCAGGGAACAAACGAGTACGAAGCACACTTTAAGACCGACGTTTCGCTCTCGTCCGCGTTTATCGTCTTCGTTCCTCCATTGTCGTCCACTTCGTCCGGCTCCTCTTCGACCCCCGACTCCCTGTGTGCCTGAGAGCGGACGCCATCCTCCGCACCGTCCACATCCTCTCCGTCGACCAACAACTCGGCGCCCTTTTTCTTCTTCTTCTTCTTTTTTTTGGAGACGACATCGCTGACATCTTCCACCACCTCAATATCCGCTCTCGCCTTCTTCATTTTCTTCTTTTTCTTTTCTGAAGTCTCGAATTCCGAGTCACGCTCCGACGCCGCGGTTTCCTTTCTGCGTTTCTTTGCCTCACCTGGTTCGAGCTCAGCCGTCGAAGCCTCGTCGGCGCGGCTCTCCTGATGGTTTAACGACAATCTTGTCAACAACAGCCGAGACGCGACGCGCAACATCCTACCCAATATAGCCCTACTTGCAGCCCCATTGATACGAAAAGACATACCAGCACCTTAGCCCCTACGCCGGCCTCTCCCAGAGTCTTCTTTTCTCTTATCGCGCGGCTGATGGCCGCCAGCCCTTCGCTCTCATGATACTTCCGGAACGACATTCCTTCGTTTACTGTCTGTAGTGCAGTGCTCGGGCAGATGCAGCGGTGTTCAGTAGCATTATCCAGCAGGGGCGGCAGGGAGTTTGGTGCTTGGAGACTGCGGCCTGGACACTGTTCCGGGTAGGAGCAATGCTATCGAGTGTGGTCCAAAGCGTCCCGAAGCAAAGGAACTCTGCGAGATTTTGGACGACTGCTGCAAATCATATGTTGTGTGCTGATTATTTTCGCCGCCGGCATATCATGCTTGGCTTCAATTTGCCAAACTTATATACTTTTATTACAATAATAACAACGTTAGCACAGACAGGGAAAGAGAGACGATATTTGCCCAATAAATCATCGAGGCCAAATCAGTCTTGCTTCTGGTCTTTCATTTGCACAGCAGACTTGCACTTATTAAAAGCTTATTACCTGGTACACGTACATCAGCTTCTTCTTTTCTTCGCCTCCGGGACTGGTAGGTAACCCCGCACTCGCACTCCCTGCATGCGGCGTTTTGCAAGCACGACTGATGAGAGGCGAAGAAGTTCAAAACAAACCTCAAACTCATCATCGATCATGCTCCCGGGTAGGCGACGCTCATAGATTTTCAGTCGTTTAGAATATAACGCCATATACACCCCCCCACAAAAGTCCGGACATGCAATATGTTGAACACGCGTGCCCCTCCCACCACGTCAAGCACGACGGCAATGTGGAAGGTGGGGGTTTGTCTCGGGCCGTGACACGCCTACATACGGTGATCGGACTCACCGGTTAACGAACCCGCGACCTTCCGCGTATTAGGCGTGCGCTTTACCGGCTCAACGAAAAAGCATAGCTAAGATATGTGGCCACATACCACATATGTAACAAACTACGACGACACTACCACGGCCCCCCACAGGACCCTCCCCGGACCGCAGCCCGGGGTCTTAAACCAATGTCGCAACCAGCCTCTCAATGGCTGGTTGTTAGGGGAAAATCTCTCATGGGAAGCGTTCAATGAGTGAAAAGTGCATTTAGTCATGTAAGAAAACTACAAGGGAGCAGTCGCTATGCGGGGATTGAGGGAAAGAAGTCAAAATGTGAACTATCTTGTCACCGCCCTCCATTGTGCTAGACTATTTATAGTCTAGCGAAGCTCGCCTTCGGTCTCGTCACGCGTCACGCTTCCCCAGGCAGGTGTCGACGTGTCCACGTCCGTAGTCTTTCGTAGGCAGGTTGCGTAACCAATTGGCCTCGTGCCTAGCGTCTTGACGCCTGGGAGAACTCATTGTGCGCACTGTACGCACCGGGAGGTACATATTCGTACAGTACTGCGAACCGTGTCCTCAAGCTTCACAATGGCAAGTGTAAGTGCTAGTACACTAAATTCGTAGAAAGTACGGTATAAATATCGCAGCGAGTACTTGTACTAGTCGTGTAACGTACTGTCACATGACAGTTCTCGCCACAACAGTCGCGAAACCTAGGTACAACCCAAGTATAGTAGAGCCGGGAAGCAAGCAGTTAGCCGTCATTCGGTACGGGTATGGTTCGACGCGAGCTTAAAGCGAGTGTTATTCGACGAGTTTGTCGAATGGAGCCCAAACCATACCATGACTTAACGACACAATACACGCGCGGGCATTGCGCAAGCGCTCATACCATAAGTGAGCCACCAACCCTGTTTTGGGGGACTTGATGGAGGGGCGTTGACGGCGTGGATGCCGTGTTGAATGCACGAGGTATAGTTTTCGGTTGTGTGAATGGAGGGCGAAAGTTCACGCCGCTGGCACGTGTGATGTATTTTGGAAACCGGCGAGTAAAACCCCGCATGATGCAGATTTCGACAAACCATGCACAATATAGATGGGCGAGAGGCGGGGTCCAACTCGATGGCGAGGGCGCAAGGTTGAACGCGAACCAGGCATGAGGCCATTAGTCGCAGCCGGAGAAACGAATATGTATGGCGAAGGAGTTCCCCGTGATCGGCCGCCGCGGGAATAAGATAATGTCCGTACTTGGCGTAGAGATTCACGCTCGGCATTGCATACCCCGCGGATCTCCCTTAGTCGTGTCCCCAACAAATATTGAAAACGTGTGCATGGATACGTGTGTCATGCTTGCGAGTGATACCGGTGGGCCCACTTTTCTTTGGGTAGCGCAAGGAGGTTACGGGCGTATCTACGGCGCCGGATCTAGGCCGCAGCCACTCAAGGCACAACGCAAGGGCATGGCGCTAACTAACCACTTTATATTTAAGCTGGGAGGCTACAATTGAAATTGAAATTGTTTACAACATGTACCGTATGCGCCGGTTTTTCACCAAAAGCCGGATGCGTCGGCTGCTGTCTCTGGGCCCTCCCAACTACGCCATACAGGGAACTTACAAGTCAGGGCTAGACCGTGTACCACCTAGTCCAACCTCTCCAAGGGTGTTCGGGGGTTTTACCCCCCCCCGGGGAGGATGCAAGTAGAGGTGAAGGATGTGTGCAATCAGGGTCGTGCGTGGGGGCAATGTGCGGATGCGCGGCGGGAGGTCGTGCGGGACTTGATGCGGTATATGCGTAGGAGGTGATGCAGCCATTGGACAGTATGTGTATGGAGTTGTGTAAGAATGCGAGAAGTGTCGAGGCGTGCTTTGGATACGAGTTTATCAGGAGGGTCTGTGCGGGCGGTGAGAAGGGAGGTGAGACTCGTGATGGTGGAGGTGTGCGGTGTACCTGTGCGGCTCATGACTATGGGGAGGATGTCGACCACTGTGCCTGGCCAGCGGTGTCTGATGGCGTTCGCAAGGGGTGTGTATTTGGCACGTATGAGGTCGGCTGTGTGAGAGAGGTTGTTGTCTGTGCAGTACCTCCATTCTCCTATCTGAATCTTTTTTATGGATGCGTAACGTCGGCGACCGTTGGAGTGACCAACGAATCTGGGTTCGAGGATGCGGATGAAGTCAGGTTTGTGTGCAGTGGGACGAAGCAGGGGGGGGAGAATCTCAGGGGGGAGGACGGCGGGGCATGAGGTTAGGGAGTCAGGCGAGAGACCTTCGTCAGCAGCAACAAGGCGGGTGGGCATGTGGGTGGGGTGAGGTGGGTGGCAGTCAAGTGGGGTGTGGGCAGGGGTGGGGGAATCAAACGATTTTATGGGTTTGTTACCGAAGTCGGCGGTGATGGTTTCCCAGCGTCCTCCGTTGTGGCGTTCCAGTAGGGAGAGTAGGAGTTGCAGAGCGCTGTTGTGTCGGTCCTGTCTTAGACCAGACATAGAGGGGCAGTTACCGGCCATGTGGCCGTTGCTAGTGAATTGGCCACATTGGGGGCAGCGCAGGGTGGGGTTGTGAGTAAGTAGGCGGGTGTTGTGGACGCCCCACATAAATTCTTGTTTGTGTGTGAACTGGATATTTGTGAGAGTTGAGTGTTTTTTGTGGTAAGATAAATCGGCGCCGTCCTTCGCGGCGCGGGCGAGGAGGGCTCCGTGTTTGGTTGTTTGCGAGAGAGGAGTGTGTGTGTGTTTTGTGCTGCAGTTGTGTGCGTCGGGTTTGAGGTTGGTGTATCTGTAGGGTATGGGGTCCCCTAGGGTTTGTGGGATGAGGGTGTATGGCCATGTCCAGTGGCCTATCGTGACCTCTGAACCTGTGGTGTATGTAGTATCGGGTGGGTGACCATCCGCGACTTGGTTGGCGAGGGTGTCTGCGAGGTCGTTGCCGATGGAATGGTTGTGGGCTTTGATTTTGCCGAGGTGAGTACGGATGCCTGCTTCGCAGCGGGTTTTAAGGGTGTGTGTGATAGATAAGAGGGTGTCGCGGTGAATGTTGTGGCGGTAAGCGGAAGGGCAGTTTAAGTAACCTTGTATGAGGCGGAGGGAGCACGCACTGTCTGTGAGGAGGTGGGTGCGGCCAAGTTGGAGGCCTATATCTATGCCAGCTAATTCAGCGCGATTTATTGTATGTGAGGGAGGGGTAGAGGTCACCAGGATTTTGATTTTGGTGTCCGAGGCGGGGTGGGTGGCGGCTGCTCCGAGGGGGGTCGAGCTGCCTTTTTTCGAGCCGTCTGTGTAGACAAAGTCCTGCCAGTTCCAAGCAAGGGTGCCTCTGGTAGGGGGGTACGTTAGATGCACGCGGTCCGGGAGGGGGTATGTGAGGGGGTGAGTTGGGTTTGGGGGGCGGTGGTATATACCTGCTGAGTGGGGTGAGTAGGTGACAAAGAGGTGGGGAGGAGGGGGGGTGATGATGGGGTTGGGGAGGTGAGTGTCGTAGATAGATTCGAGAGTGTTGTGAAGTGCGGTCATGGCTGTGGGTGATGGGAGGGTGGAGAGTGCGAGGGGGTTAGCGACGAGGTATATGTCGACCATCCATCGTGTGCCGAATGGGGTAGGGGTGGGGTTGCCAGTGTGTTGGTCGGGGGGCAGGAATGTGTTTGCGTCATTGGGGAGGGTGTAGAGGTGGTGGGTGTATGGGGAGTTGATGTATTTGGAGTGGCGGTAGGGTGTGTGTTCCCATCGGGGGAGGATAAGGATGGTTGCGCTGGGTGTGTGAGGGGCTGTGAGGTGTGCGCTGGTGATTGCGTGTTCCATGGCTCTTCTCATGCATTCGTGGTCGTATTCGGGGTTGGCTATGTTGGTGCCTTGCCAGGTGTGCGGGGCATTGTTACCGCTAGATGAGAAGACTATATCTTCGGGGTAGAGGGAGTGGTAGGTGTGGGAGTGAAGGGATTTATTGAGGGGGTCGGAGTAGAGTTCAGTCTGGATGCGGAATGTGTGGCGGAGAGATGTAAGGAAGTCTTCTCTGGTGGCCCATCTGTTGCGGGTGGTGGTGGCGGGCGTGGGTGAGTGGATTTCTGAACGTGAACCTAGGCGTGTGAGGAGGCGGTAGACCTCTTCCTCGAACGTATGATGAGTGAGGTCGGGGCGGAAGAGTTGGTAAAGGTGGCGGACGCGGGGGCCGTTAAGGGTGGTGACCGCGCGGCCGTCGGGGGTGCAAAGTATAGTGGTATCGTGAAGTGTGGGGTGTGCGTGGATAGCGAATTTACCGGTAGGGAGCATGTCAAGGTCGGGGTTAATGGGGTCATGGTTGAATGTGATGAGGGGGTGTGACCACGGAGGGGGCCCGGGGTCCGGCAAAATGGGTGTGGTGGAGGGGACATAGCCGGAGTTGAATGCGGTGAGGGCGGTGGGGCCGGAGGGGGTCTCACTGATGGTGTCGTGGAGTTGAAGGCACGGGGCCCACTGCACTTCGTGGAGATGGGTGAGGTCGTGTTGTTGGCCGCGAGCACACCAGTCGCACTGCCACGTGTCGGGGCCCTGAGCTGGGCGACACTGGGAGTGTATGGCAAAGTGCGGGCATGTGCAGCATGCGGAGGAGGGTTCTGTGTGTAGGGGTTCATGACAGATGGAGCGGGCAGAGGGGGAGGGGGTGGGGAGGTGTACCGATGTAGGAGTGGAGGAGATGAGGCGGAAGCCGTCGTCGAGTTGTAGCTGAATGTCCCATTCCGTGAGGTGTTCCGGGGCCCATTCAACCATGTATTGCGTTTGGCCGTAGTCCGTATCTTTGTGTTTGGAAATGATGCGTGTTACGTCGCAGGGGGGGTAGTGGTGGTCGGAGGGGGTGAGGTATTCCGTTTCTAGGTGTGTGATGGGCGCTATGGGGGTGGGGTGAGTGGTGCGGGAGGTGTAGATGCCGGATTGGAGGGTGGGGGGTGTGGGAGGCTACAACTATACGAAAAGGAGTGCGACTCCACAACGAGGATGGTAGTTGCGGTTGCGTAGCATCATGAGAGCGACGCGATCCGGCGGCGACGATCCTTGGGATCGGCCGCCGCTAAAAAAAAATTGAAATTGAAATTGTTTACAACATGTACCGTATGCGCCGGTTTACGATAGTACCGTATGCGCCGGTTGCTGTCTATGGGCCCTTCCAACAATGCCATATATGAAACTTACAAGTCAGGGCTAGACCGTTAACCACCTAATCCAACCTCTCCAAAGGGTGCTCGGGGGTTTTACTCCTCCCCGGGGAGTGCTCGATGCGGGGTGATGACGGCGTGCAGTTAGGGGCGTGCTGTAAACATGTGAGGGCGATTGGCTTAGGGGAGGGGCGAGGTCCAACTTGGCCGTTAGGGACGCATCACGTTGACGGTGGTGTTTGGAATGCTTGGGTATGTGCTTGTGCCAACCACACCCGCCCCACGCGTGGCACGCGTCGGGAATTAGGCTCGGAAGTCAATAGGAATGAAGAACTGGTAAACATACATCGAAAAACCCCGCACAATTCGCTTCATGAGGTGAGCCGAATTCGATGGGTGTTGCTTGACGCTGCGGCTCAGCTTTGCCGGAATAATTCGTAAATTGAAATGATTTATAACGAATCCATTTCTGGGTGTTTGAACTGTGGAGCAGGTGCGATCGACGCGCATTGGAAAGACGCGTCTAACAGTACATGTTTGAAAAGTTTTGACCATATATGAGTAAGTTATGATCGCTTGAACATTGTGGCCGAAAGCGGCTTGCCCTTGGGTTGTGCGCATATCGGTGGTAAGTCTACATACGCGATTTCGTGCGTTTCCCCCACAGCGGCCTGCCCTCCTCCCTCCGTCGCCTATGCATTGTATTTGCGCGACCGTCGTATCAGCGTTCATATTGCGGCGTTGTGCGCCGGTTAATCTATTCGTCTAACCAGCACGGAGGTTGTTTGAAAGAGCGTGCCGCACGGGTGCGGGCGCGACAACCCCAAGTACACAAGCCTGGCAGTGATAGAATTCGCCCCTCATAGTTGTCGGCGCATTCCATTTTGCGCACAAAAGCATTGCCTAGGATTTCAGGAGATTTGTCAATAACATCGACGCTTGGTTACATTTTCTACTTGCGAAGGTACGAAATCGTGTCCGAAATTTTGTGGAGGAGTGTACTACCGTGAGTAACGGCGCGTCGCACCTCCAGGACAATTAACATATACTTGTAATGGGGCGCAACCGGCCACATGCTGACTTCCCCAAACATCATGTCTAACTAGCCCTAGCCTTATAAGTTGGAACAACCTGAGAGCTTGACAGTCTCTGCTTTTGCGCTCGGCGCATCTAGGCCTTGCGGAAATTGCAGTCTCGACTCTAGTAGCCGAGTAGGGTGTCAGTTTTACATCGTCTACTACGCACTCGGGCGTCACGAGGCACTTCCCTAGTTTTGCGTCCGAATTTTCTAATATGCAAGTGGACTAGTCGACTTCCGGAATGGGAGCGGTGGCTCTTTTGCCTCTAATCGATCAACGCACACCATAACATATTTGTAGCGTGGTTACATCACTCGAACATCGGATCAGATTAGAGAGATTATAATCAGATTCAGGCGTCTAACGCCGACTTACTAGAAAAGCTCCAATGTTTTAACACCCCATCCGCGTCTACGGGTCGGTATCAGTATATTTCCGCAGATGTGACGCCAACGGAGGGTGGTAAGGAGACCGCGCCACCTATCGGCATGCTTAACGACGACCCCGAAGTTCCCGAGCCAGAGTACGTCGCCTTTGCCTACTACTACGGTAAAGTCGCTTGCCGGTCGGGAGCGCCCCACGCACCACGTCGAAGAGCCCCGCCTCTAGATACTACCATACGAGACCGCACGCTCTCCAAGCGAGACGAAGACACAAGCCGCCTACGACGAATACTTCTTCGTCGGGTGTAATGTCTTCTTCGACAAATGCGCCAACACGGCAAGTAGCGAGGGTCTTGACGCGTTGTCATCCGGACCACCTCTATCACCAAAGCAGGCGGCGGCGGTTGCCCTTATCACAACGGGCCATCGCACCTATAGAGCGACGGAGGCCGCCCGTACTCGATTGGGCTTCCTTTGCCTCACCAAGGCCGGACAAGCGAGCTCGGATACGGACCGGTTGCTCGCAAAGCTTACCCGCGAACGATTTTATATATCCCGCCCTACAACGGTCTCTGGCACACAAGATGCGCTCCGCCAAGCTTTCGTGGACCTCACGCTTGAGGTTTGCCAAGATCCCGCCAGCAAGTCAACAAATGGAGCAGTTTTCGCCAAGGCCACGGACCGGGCTAGAATGGATGCCAAGGCAAAAAAGGCTGTTGCTGACATACGGAAAGCAACAACGGCCACACCGGTAACGGCTAGGGCCCACCCCGGAGCCATGCCCTCCGACGCGCCCAAGCCAGCCCCCAATGAATGACGGTGTGGTCCGCCGCGTCGTTTCTTGCTTCACGACATCCACGTTCATGCGTCACCGCGTGCGGCGAAGATGGCGAGAGTGGGAGCTTATTATCGGCGCGAGCAGACAAATCGTGAACTTGATGCGCCTTGGCGTGCGGGTCAAGTTCAAGCGCGGGGTACGACCCCGCCCGTTCAACCACGGAATCTCTATGGCCGACACCACCCCCTCACAGCTCGACACCTTCGACACGGACCTACCCCGCTTCGGAGCCTTTGGACAATGGGAACGCGCACACAACACCCGCTACATGTCGCGCATGTTCCTCGTCCCGAAACCCTGGGATAACCAATGGAGGGTAATCATCGACCTACGCGAACTAAACATCTACTCCTCAGAATTCAACATGACATGCGAGACGCTGAAACATCTGCGCCACCTATCCCACCCAAGCGACCACTTCGTCATCCTCGACATCAGACGGCACTACTCAGGCACGCGGTAGCGAATGCACGCTGGTAACCAGCCCGACAGCTTGCGCGGCCTCCGTTGACAAGGCATAGTTCTCCATCTCGTCATCACGCCGACCCGTTTCTTCCTCTACGAACCACACAACGTCCTTGCCACGCGCAGCGGGTGGGGGGGTTCCATTTGACACACCAGATGCGCCGCGAGCTCGAGTGGTGGCGAAACGCGCCCGACCACCGCAATGGAAGTTTCATCGAGACCACCTACCTCCACGCCGACTCTAAAGACTACGGATGGGGAGCGGTGCTGAACGAAGACCCCGCTTTCAAGCCCGTGGGTTCGGGTACTCCAACAACCGCCGACAACACATCACGTCGAAGGGCCTACGAGATGTACGCCAATGGAGAGCACTTAGCTGCCCCGTCTCAATGCCCGTTCGCGAGAGACCCCTATGCGAGGACGTTGAATGACTACGCCTCCCAAACTCTAAGACCAACTGATATATTCGCCGTGGACAGCGCAAACCGCCGCGCTCCGAGCCAAGCTGTGCCAAACGGGCGCTGCGGCTACAGTCATCGCCCCCTACTTGCCACCACATCATGGTGTCAACAACTCCACAGCATGGCCGTCGAAACTGTCCACTACCGCGCCAAACACGACCGCTTTTATCCGGACGGCTAGGTTCGCGGGAAGGGGTCGGACAACCCGACTAAAGCATCGTGGCCTTGCGACTGCCACGCCGGCGTGGCTTCACACCCGCTGCGGCGCTTTATAGGCAAGTGTCTACGAGGAAACAGAAACCCACACGCCCGCGGCTTGCTACCTCTCCAATTGCCCGTGCGCCACCGACTCTGTCCGCAGCGCTACCGTCTCAACGCCAAGCCCACTAGCGCCCCGTGGACGTCCACGATACCTACAAAGTTTCAGGACCTCCTCGGCACCGACCTCCTCGGGACTACCGCGCTCAGTCTCCTAAGCAGTCTCCTCGCCCCGACGACCTACGCTAGCTATGATAGCAACATGTGCTAACTGTCACGAGTAGAACATCCACCCCCTTCAAGCCGCGACTCAAGGCATGGAGCGCTATACAACATGGTTTGGTCTACAATGCACCGTTGCCGCGTCGTCCCTCGTTGGTTAAATGGTTCTCTCAAGACCACGAACAACCCCTCGCGGTCGGGGACATTTTCGCCGACGCTAGACACTGCCTCTAGATGCAGTAACGTCGAGTCTTCACCGCCGACGCACGCCTTCCCATCCCCGTCGCTCTCGCCTTCTCCCTCCTACAAGCCGCCGCCCTACATTGCAAGACACTCCAGTGGACGCCGGCTACCCGCCCTAACAACGCAAACTTCCGGGCCAAACTCGCGATGTGCGTCAATCACGCCTTTTGTTGCATAGCAGAGTCCGGCGTGCGCTGGCATATGAGTGACCTCACAATCGACATACCGTCTAGACAAATCTGCCTTTTTATCTAAAAAGCTAGAAAAGACCAGCAACGCGCCGAGGCCGACACACATGTATTGGCTATTCCTATCGTGGCTTGTAACCCGTTAATGACCGACCTCCTCAAATGGTATCTAACCCAACGTACCGCTTTATGCGCCACAAAATGTAATTGCTCTCCGCCACATGCTATCTAGAGCTCTTGTGGAAGGTGGGGGTTCATCTTGGGCCGTCACACAACTGAATATCAATATCGGACTCACTGGTTTTCGAACCCGCAACCTTTCGCATACTACGCTTGCGCTCTACCGGCGCACCAGAAAAGAAGGGATATCTCGTTGTGGCCTCTCACCGCTAACTTCTACTCACGACACTCTTCACATTATGAAAACTCCGCCGACTGACAAGTAATAGCCACCCTCTCTACCTGACTGAAGCAAGCGTACATCTCAATCAACTTCGCTCCCCCTGTTAGCACTAGCATCCCGTTGCCTATTACTTATGTACAAGGTAGCTATTTGTCATCCTAGAACTCAGTGTTATGCTATTAGCTGTACTCTATTCCCTATTAGCGGCGGTCGGCAGGCCCTGCCGGTGCCTTCGCCGGCCGCCATCTCTCTCCTCTCACTTCTCTAGTCACCATAGCCGGCCCCTTGTTAGACCGGCACGACCTACGTGTAACTATCCATTCCCGATTCCAACATGTTATTATGGGCCCTCCACCAAGTTACACTAGAGAAGAGTGTGTGTAAAGCGCTCGGCGCTACGCTAGTCCTACCTACTCCCACGTAAAGAAAGAGTAGAGCGTGTGTAAAGCGCTCGGCGCCACGCTAGTAATTCATCGTCCAACCGACACCACGCTTCGCCTTCGAGCTGGTTGTCCGCGACTGTCATGCCATCTCCCACGTGAAAAGGAGAAGAGCGTGTGTAAAGCGCCCGGCGCCACGCTTGCCCCACCCGGCTTCGAGTCTTAACTAGCCTACACCCTACCGATGATCTCGACCGGATCTGGTTTGTTAAGACCGACCCGCGAAAATTCGGCCCGTGCGTACTTTAATTAATACTTTTATTGTTTTTTCCCGAGGCAACGCCGCAACGCTCACCTAACTTAGCGAGGAGCTTAACTTTCCCACGGCGAAAGGGGGGAGTCAACACGAGCGCATGTCTATGCTTTTGCGTGCCTACACGCTCCTAACGGCTTTGTTGGCTTTGCTTCTACCTCGCCGGTCGCTCTCATGCGTCGGCTAACTCGCCCGGGGACAGTTTTTCCCGCTACATTTCAGAATAGTACATTACGCAGTACATTTGGAACCGCTTCTTATCGGTAACTCGCCGGTAGCGGCACGTTCTTGTGAGCGCATGTCGCTACACCTACCCGGCTTGAAACACACGCTACAAGCACTACACCTTCGACCAAGATGGCACCTTCCTCGACGCAAGCTAGGACGACGTCAAAACCTCGGCTACCTTGAGGGGGAGTGTTAGCACTAGCATCCCGTTGCCTAGTACTTATGTGCAAGGTAGCTATTTGTCATCCTAGTACTTAGTGTTATGCTATTAGCGGTACTCTATTCCCTATTAGTGGCGGTCGGCCGGCCTTGCCGGTGCCTTTGCCGGCCGCCATCTCTCTCCTCTCACTTCTCGGCACGACCTACGTGTAACTATCCGTTCCCAACTCAAACACCCCCCGTTAGCTTCAAGTGAACATCGCACTTCCTCCGCAATGGCGGAGCGTCCGCCGCTAGATGCACCGGCGCGCTCCTTCCCGTTGTGAAGTATATGGGTGGTTGGGCCAAGAACTGCTCAATTAAAGAAGGAAAATACATCGACTTCACCATGACCCCATCTCCAACAACGTGGCGACACTTCGGCTAGCTCGACCCTTCCCATCCGCTTCATTAGACTAGGTTGTGCAAGCCCTTGGGGTTAGTTCACATGCAAAACGTGCCCTATGGTAGATTGAAAGATTCGTTTGAATTTAGGGGTTTGCAAACCCAAATCCTATGTGTACGGGACACTTCCCCTGCGGTTAATGTTGTCGTAAGTAACGGTGCGTCGCCTATTATGATTATGCGCTTATCGTCCCCTATTGTGCCATGCCATGCCTTTTGACCAAATTGTTATCAAGCTGACATCTTTGGCAAGCCGAGCGATAGGGTAAATAATATAAGTAAGTAAGTAAGAAAATATGGAATAGTAAATATGCGCGGTACGCGCGGGCGGCGGCCAATACTGGGACGACTACTGATGTTCGGCTCCGATTCATGTCCGCAACGTACTATCCATTGCCGAGGTGGCAGCCAAAAAGCGGCTACGACGCGGGCTCTCAGGCCAGCACAGCATCCCACGCCGGGCGCCACACCCGACACATCTCATCAATTGCCACACCTCACAGCGCCATTTCCCGAGCGGCCCACACCCTGCTGTCGGAGCAACCCAAGTCAAAGAAACGCTTGAGAGCTATTCCGAAGGTGTGCGCGCCCTCAACGGCAGGTCGTAGCTAGCCTTTTTTTCCAACACCGCTAGCGGGCTTGCGTACAGAGCACGCCACGACGACCGCAGCACCGATACAATACGCACGTTGACGTCGCCAAGAACAATGGCGCTGTGCGCTGTTTCGCTGCGCGGAGCGATGCCCGGTAGGGCGGTACCAGTAGCGGCCCGAGTACGAGGGGGCATCCCCCGAGCCGTACACCCCAGGGTCATACCGGGACGGCGCTCCTTGACGGTGTTGCATGGGGTGCGACCTTCTGGCGCGGAGAGCCGTCCTCTGAAACCGGCGAGCGCCCTGAGGCGACGCGCTGTCGGGACTCGACACTACCACGCACCCTCCCGGAAGGGCAGCAGCGGGCAGAGCTTCCAGATCAACGCCAACTCGGAGACCGTCACAGGTACGAACACTGCTTTCAGCCTACCGCACCGTTTTTACCGTTCTTTCTCGACAGTCCGTCCTGCTGCCTGTTCCAACGCAGCGCCACCGCCTGCCACCGTTTGCAGAACGACTCCTCCTAAAAAAAATGACAATAAAACCTTCAGAAGCTTTGAATCCCCTTTAAGTTTTGTAGTACACGTCTTCTTCCTTGATCTACACCCTACCCGGTTTCAGCATCGAATGCGATGGTGGTGGTGTATGAATTTTGTTTTAGGCCGACTCCGCTACATTGTGCAATGAATGCGTCTGCTGACGGACACCTGTTGCCAGCCTCGGTAGGGACGAAGAAGAAGGTGGGGAAGGTGGCGGCGCCTGGAGGCATTCCGCTGGTGTTCCGTGATGGGAATCTTGAGACAGGTTCGATCCCTCCCGCGAAGCTGTTGCCCTGATTGTGTTAACTTGGCGTTCCCCTTTCTTATGGCAGTGTGTCTCATCTCCGGCTTAATGGAACGTGCGCATGCTGGACCATGCTGTTATTAATCGTGCCACAGGTGCCGGGATCCGGATACTAAGCAACTTGGGCGATTGCTTTTCAGTGAGGGAAGGTGCGATATTGCCAATCTCAGTGGCCATCACCCACTGTCCGTGTGTCACGCAGCGAACTCACAACCTGCTTGCTCACCTGCGAGTCTGTTCCAGTGAATGAGTCCTGTGCTGGGCGTGGCTGCAGGCGAGGATGGGACTGAGGCGATGATTTTCGATCTGGATGCTTCTGAACGATCCTCTCAGATCGATGTTCCGCTGGGAAAGGTGTGAATATTGTTGGTGGCTTTGCAACATTGTATACTAACCCAAAATGGGCATGACGCAGTGAAGGCACCTGGCCGCCGTTCGGGTGACTGAGTATTGACCCCCACATGTTGCCTTTCAACAGTTGGAGTGCCAGCGACATCTGAGTGCTGGGCGGTGCAAGCTTTGGTGGATGACGCCCGAATTTGGCACCGGAGCGACGGTGCGCCCACACTTATCTAAGTTGCTACTACCACGTGTGTGTGCCCGTCAAGTGGTTGATAATGTCACTACTGCCTTTTGTTCAGGGGGTCCCGCCGGAAACGCAGTTTCTGCTGACTGAGCTCGAGGAGGGCGGCCCCTATGCGCTGATTGTGCCGCTGATCTCCGACTGCCGATTCCGAGGAACGCTTCGACCGCCGCCGTAAGTCACACGCACCTTCATAACTTATTAGCCTCGTCTCCCATGCCCTCGCCACTGTCAGCCCTGCTCGAGAACTTTCTCGTCGGCACTTCTATGACAATATGGGCGATGGCTTCCCGTTCTAGTAGGAACGGACATGACGCAGAGACAGTGTGGCTTCGCATGGAGAGCAACTCCGAGTCCGTTGCCGCCTCAAGCATCGAAAGTGCGCTGCCAACATCGAAGCCGCCAACCGCGCTGCCCGTGTCCTGTCTCAGCGCCATGTGTCATTTCCCTACCCATGCTGTGGTCGATTCAGCTGATTCCGTAATTGACGCATGCGTGTTTGATTTCTATGCCGGCAGACACTGTGCTGGTGCAGGCGTCTTGGGATCTATACGGACTGGTGGATCAGGTGAGCAATGCAGTGCTGTGACTGTCTTGCGTCGTGGAGCATGAGGCAGCAACCGTCCTCTATGCCCTTAGCCCCGTGCCTCTTGGTCACACGTGGCATGTGTGTGATCGCAGGCTGTCGCCCTCGCTGCCTCTTACTCGGGTGGGAGCAAGCCACTGTCGGAGAAGGTGCTCCCCCCATCGGTGGATGTATTCGGGTGGTGCACATGGGACGCATTCTACAGCAGAGTTTCTGCCAAAGGTGATTGCCAGTTACTGATTTTGCATAAAGGAAACGCGGTGAGGATGCTAATGCGTTGGCGGTTTAGTTGCCAGCTCACTGACAACCTCAATACTTCGTCTCCAGGAATTCGGGAGGGGCTGCAATCGCTGATCAATGGGGGCATTCCCCCAAAACTTCTCGTGATTGATGACGGCTGGCAGGTGAGTCTAGAGTTTGAGGTAGTGACAAAGTAACAAACCATAATCGGTTCTCTTGTGTTGACGAGGGTGTGTGTGTGTGTGTGTGTGTGTGTGTGTGTGTTTTTGTGTGTGTGTGTGTGTGTGTGTGTGTGCAGCAAACCGACATCGATGAGGAACAGAAAAAGATGTTTGGCGACGACAACATTTTGATGGAGGAGGTGGTCGAAGCGGAGCGGCAGGCGCTGCTTGCCGAGGCGAGTGCGCTGGCGTCAAAGGAGGCGGGCAGTGCCGCTGCCTCCGCAACAATGTCATTGGCATTCGTGGAGGATGAGGAGGACGCGCAGGAACGCAAGAGGCAGATTGTGCAGAGCATAGAAGAAAGTGAGTAGGAGTTTCTTGCATCACAGGCACTCGCTTTCCTTCGTTCACACTGCAATTGCAAGTGGCGAAGAGGTGAAAAAGATACTGTTGTACCGGCTGTGTGTGTGTGTGTGTGTGTGTGTGTGTGTGTGTGTGCTTTCTGTGTGTACATGTGTGTGTGTGTATGTGTGTGTGTGTGTGTCAGTGTGCGCGTGCACGTGTGATTATGTATGTGTCTACGTGTTTTGTGTGTGTTTATATGTGGGTGTGTAGGTGGGTGTGGGCATAAACGTACTTGTGTGTGTGTCTGCGCGCTTGATTGTTCGTGTGCGGTCATGTTCCAAGAGCATTGTTGCATCAGGCATATCTTAATATTCCTCACACCCTGATTGTGCCAGTGTCCGATCTCCCCCGCGAGACGAAGGACGTCCAGCCTTGGCTGCAGAAGGTGAAGAACTTCATCGGCGCCGGGTTTGACAACGTGTTGGGCTGGGCCCTCGGCCTGGGAGAGGCTGCGTTTATCAAGTAGGCCCACTTCCATGCCACTCGGACCCGAGGACTGCATGGATGTATCTTCGCATGCACACACACACTCACACACACACACACACACACACGCACTCTGGTGCCTAGGCGAAGATAACCATACATTGCCATACACACATAATCACAACCAAGCGTACGTGCAATGACACACACCTGACATCTGTTGTACTTGCTGCAGGTTTTACCAGCGTTTTATTGACCCTGCGCCTCCGGGGTCAAGGCCCGTAAAGTTCTTCACATGGGTGGCGAATGGCCCCCTGAGGTGACACTGCACAACTCCCACCGCACGGCTTGCATGCCACAATGACCGGTCCCTAATATAGGACAGACATGCACTGCGCCTGATTGGAATAGAAGACTGTGACACGTGCAGATCGCAAGTCGCCGTGCCTTACGCAGATGTCTGGCGTGCAGGATGCCAATGCTCCAGTTTTACATGGCCACCGGCGACTTCACCAAGCGTTTAACCGACGTGACAGCCAACTCCAAGTTTGCCACACCGCTGTCGGGCCCCAAGAGCCAGGTACACCACCACACCTTTCTCACCTCCGAGTGTTCTCAGACCATCGCCTAAGTTCACGGGACGGTCATGCGGGTGAGTGATGTGCTCCGCGCACTGCTGGGCACTGAGGTGGCGGTCCCGTGCGCGCAGGGCGTGTCGAGCAACCTGCGAGCTGTGGTGGACTCCTTGAAGCTTGACTTTGCGGTGCAGTACGTCTACTGCTGGCATGGCCTGCCGGGCTACTGGGGCGGCATCTCCCCCGAGAGCCCTTCCATGCAGAAGTTCAACCCCAGAGTTTTGCCTGGCAAGGTGGGCACCTTCCTCCCGCTCGCCACTCATTCTGCCAATATGTACAACCCACCCACACCACACTAATGTGCACAACCCGCCCTCCCCTGCTGCGATTGCTATTCGGCTGCTGTCCAGCGCCAACATATCTGAGATTCACACCGTGTTAGACAACCTCATTTACTTCCACTGCCGCAATTATGACCAACTCCGGAATCAAGTGGTTCTTTTGTCATGCATCAGTCAATGGCACTGTGCATGCAAGCAATTCAGTGTCAGCGGGTTGTGAGGCTTGAGTGGGTGTGTCTGGGACAGGCGACGCCGGGTGTGTTGGAGGTGGAACCGAGCATGGCGTGGGGCCCCAGCGCGCTTGCCGGCGTCGGTGTGGTGGACGATCACGAGGCCATGTACGAGGCAATGCACGAGTACTTGGCGCGAGAAGGTGCCCCGTCGCACCTCAACACCCCCAACTCGCATTGAATCACAGTTGCACCTTGGCGAGCGCGTCGCTGCGCCTGACTGACGGAAAGTGTCACTGACTTGTGGCTTGTATATTTCACTCAGGTATTGATGGTGTCAAGGTCGACTGCCAAGCGGGCATCGGTTTGATCCCCTGTAGCGATGGCACGCCCGCCAAGTCTGCCGCCTATCAGTACTCCCTCGAGGTGTGATACTCCCCCGACTTCCCTCGCACCCACCTGATTTTGCAGCGCACCTCCCGCGCTTCGTCGTTGTTTGAGTTTCGACGACGACGGATCGTGTGGCGGCTTCACTCACCCTCACTCCCTGTCCTGCGGCACAGAAATCTGTGAAGAAGCACTTTCCGGGAAACCACATCATCAACTGTATGTGCCACTCCTCTGAGAACTTTTTCAGGTGCCCCTCCCCCCCCCCCCCCCCCTTCTCCAAAAACATCAGTTATTAATTGAGAATAGAGTAACAGCAACTCGCGAGCGCGCACGCGCGGAACCCCCCCCCCCCCCCCCATACACACACACACGCAATGTTATCTACCAAATGTGCGATTGATCTTAATTCGACATGTCAGCCTGTGTTGGCCTCACTTACACACAGACATAATGAGCATCGTCACACATTCTGCGCCCTGTCGAGCGAGGGAACTGAGCCCGACGTGTGGAATTTATTGTGCATAATAGGTTCCTCGACTCCTCCGTCGCTCGCGCCTGCGACGACTTTTACCCAATGGACCGCGCTAGCCACACCACCCACATCGCAAACTCAGCGTACAACAGCGTCTTCCTGGGGTGAGCCCCCTCTCCCCTTTCTAGTTCAGCGGTTAGCATTTGAGGTACTTTCTTTTCGAACCGAAATTCGTCTCACTCTCTGAATTCCCATGCTACCGTGACTACCGATGACAGAGCGCTGGTTCAGCCAGACTGGGACATGTTTCAGTCGGAGCATCCCGCCAACCTGCTCCACGCGGCTGCTCGCGCCGTGTCGGGGGGCGCTGTGTATGTGAGCGATAAGCCCGGGAAGCACAACTTTGACCTGCTGCGGCGGCTGGTGTTGCCGGACGGCACCGTCTTGCGCGCCAACCTGCCTGGCCGACCCACCGTGGACACCGTTTTTTGCGACGTCATGCGGGACGGAAAGAGCCTACTCAAGGTGTGGAACCGGAACAACTGCAGCGGCGTGGTGGGCGTGTTCAACGTGCAGGGCTCGTCGTGGGACCGCACGCGCCGCAAGTACTTCACCCATGACGAGTCCCCACCCACACTCTCAACCGCTGTGCGTGTGCGAGATGTGGATGGCTATGGCAGACAGTGCGGCCCCCCTCCCCCATGCGAATACGCACACGCGCTCTCTCACCTTTCCCTGACGAAAAGACAAACAAGGGATGTCATACGCCGATGTACACATTCGAGGCATAGAAATCCCCCATCGCCCTCCTCGAAACGCACACACGCACACATACGCGCACCGCACTTTCTATGTCACCCCCTCCCCTCCAATACACTCTTACATACACAAACACGCGCGCACGGACACATACGCACACTCACACACGTGCGCGCGCGCACGGAGGCTGTGTGATCATTCTGCAGCTGCATGTGCTTGACCAGATGTTGTGGAGAGAAGAGCGTTAATGCTGAGGTCGATTGATTGTGCCTGGCGGTAGGGATGCTGCCGGTGAGTGCGAGTACATCGCCTACTGCAGCAACAGTGGGCGGCTAGAGCGCCTCACGGAGCACCCGTCCTCGGCCCTGGAGGTGGAGCTGCTGTCTGCGGGCTCGGAGGTGGTCACCCTGGTGGAGGTGGGCAAGCTGGGCGGGGTGGAGTTCGCGCCGATCGGGCTCACAGGTACGGCCGTTTTGAACGGCGCCAGCACACAACCCAACCCACGTGGCTCGCCATTAAAAGTCGTAGTGCGAGCAGTGAGTGGGTAAGGCTGGCGAGGGATATGATTATTGGATCACCCCTGGCACGAGTGTCATATGTTTTGTCGGCTTTGGATGGCCCCATCCAATTCCCGGGTTACCGGTGGCATCAGTATCGTCACTATGTCAGCGGTGTGCACATTATTATTATGCCCAACCCCGCTTTGCAGTATTGTACCCTCTAGTAGTTCGTCTCATGGGCTGTGCTTCCTGGCACCTAGTCTTTTTATCAGTGACCCGTCGGATACAGCTGATAACATACAAATGGTTGTATGGCAGCATAGCCCGTTATACCGAAGCCTACTCCTTGGGTGTGTCGCGACTTGATTAGCGTAACGGGCGTGTGAGTCGCTCTCGAGGGTGTGTCGCTACTTTGATCTCATCGGGCATATTATTAGTCTTAGCGATATTTATTCGGGCCAGAGTGAACGTCGACAGAGTGGAACACCGACGTCGCTCCGTCGTCAATATATTTAACCAGAAATGGGCCCGGTGCTACCGTCCTTTTCGTGGCCGGACACTGTCGCCACCAGCGTTGCAAATAAGATAAACGCAACATGTATTTGCAAGGCATCGAGACGATCAATATTGACGACGCCGTGTGACCAAGACACCGTCAGCATAGCGAAGCAGCTCAATTATAAAACGCAAATGGCTGAGGTATCGAGACCGTCGTCAGCGCACAGTGTCGCACACAAAAGCATCGGAATTCAAGACGTCGATGCCGTAAACCTTTCGAAACAGGCGGCCCCGGAAAACGCAGACGCCGAGAGAGTTATATAGAATTAAAAAAAAAAGGCTGCGGAGACCAGCTAGCAGAAACCAGAGGAAAAAACCTGAGCCCTCGAGAGAGTTGTCAAGCAAAACTTCGCACGGCACGACGAAGAGAGTGAGAATGAGATGCGTTATTGCAAAACTTCGCTCGGTGGGAGTTGGAAATGAGATGCGTCATATCTTCAATGTGTAAATGAATTCATATGTCGAGGTACTTTATAGTTTGAATGCCTTAATTGTGTTAATTTGTTTCGTGTCGTACATATCCAATTGATGTAGTCATATGATTACAATAAAAAAACCGATAGTAAAAGGACGCCGCCAATTAAAAAATAGGCGGGAACGAGTGACAGCAGGGTCACGATAACGTGGCACGATGCGTAGGTTCCAAACGATGTTGCGAATAACATGCAGAAGAGCCTGCGACCCCGTGGGCTTGTGAGGCTGACACAACCCACAACCCCCGCGCGTTGGCTCTGCGCAGGCATGCTGAACCCCGGTGGTGCGGTGCTGTCGCTGAGCAGCCGCATTGTGAAGAAGGCGCCCACATTCGCCGTCCACTACCGCGGCTGTGGCGACTTCACCGCAGTGACCAGCGCGCCGCCCGCGCACTGCATGCTGCTGCCCGAGGGTAGCAACACGCCTGTGGAGCTCAAGTGCTATTACGACCCGGGCAACAGCACCGCCAGGGTGGACGTGCCGGTGGTGGAGGGCCTCCGGGGCGAGCTCCTCTTCAGCTTCCCACCCAACCAAAATTAGGTGAGCGGCTCGGTGTGATCCATTGATCATCATCGGCGGCGCAGAGCGGTGGGGAGCGGAGCGGGGGCCGTCCCCCCTTCCTCTCATGTACCCTGGTGTACTCTTATTGGCATTTTTTTCCTAGACACATGTACGGGTGGCAGGCGAATGGCTGTGTGGGGTGAGCGTCGGGAACCTCGGGTTTGTTGCGGTCCGCTGGATGTGTAATGTCACCACATAGAAAGTCAATCGCGCAGTGATCACTGTCATCACCGGAACTCCTCCTCCTACCCGTTAACCCGTCTATTATCAATGAACAGTACCTATTGTCAGCAATGCTCCTCGACACTGTACGACGTGCACGAGCGGCGGGATGCGTCAACGAATATAATTAAGGACTGGCTGGGGGCGAGTCACCCAAGTGTGAGGATGGGTTATGAGGGAGTGGAAGCAGAGGTGAGGGTGTGTTCGCGCGCGTGTGGCTGTGGACCTGGAAAGAGTGGGCGACTGACAGGTGCATGTCGATTTGTGCACATCCCGCAACATGGCCATCACTGCCGACTCTATGCAGTTTCATAAGACGGGGCCCTATGCCATGTGCAGCATTCCATATATAGGTTGTTGCTGTCTCTGGTTTTTATTTTCGCTCATTTGATACTCTCTTTCAGTTGCTGACTTTCCTCCTATTGTTTTCTTTGCTTGTAATCAATTCGTATCCATAATTAGATGGGGTTACAACGTCTGCAGCGCCACCTGACACATCTTGCAATGCAGCCGTTGGCAAACACTTCGCGTGGATAAGACTTAGGTTTGGGAGGTCCTTGATTGGGGATAATAGCCGTGCTGGGGTGACGCACCGAAAGACCTAATAACCAACCATTGTCATGAACAGCGCCACAGATGAACACAACCCATAAATTATACAGTACACAATTGAAGCCACGCTGCCTTTCACATCTGCAATGACCGCAACTGCCAAGCCCTACCTCAAAGTGTGCTGCATGGCAGCCATCAGTGCCATGGCTACCTCGGAGGGTGCATTGATAGCTGGATGGCCCACGGCTCACACCATCCCAGAAAGGCATGCACGATGCAATGAGCACTCCACCGCGCCGCTGTCGTTTCCGTAGCATTGAGATGGCAGCAGACCGTAAACGTGTGGCTAGCTGTGGACGCTTGCCAGCGAACTTGGGCGGCGCACTACGGACGAGCACTAACCACAGAAGTGCGCCTCGCTCACGGGATCAGGCACAACCCGCAAAATTTGGGAGAACGACGAGCTGCGCTGTCAATGCGATGTGCGATGTCCCATATTGCAGAAGACAAACTGTGCTCGGCTCGGCCGAACCTCCCTTTCGCTTTCTCATGTATCCTTACTAAATGCTATGTCCAGCGCGGCCATATTGACAGCATGCACCGCCCTCGACTTGGGCTGCCCAAACATACTAAGATTTCTATTCGTTGAAGTGGATCGCGCCGGAGTCGAGCACAATCTGCGTATCCGCCACGGAAGGGAAACAGCTGCGTCAGACATGATAGCGAAAAGCGAGCCCTAGTCGGCGCGTCCCTAAAACAGTGCGCGCATGATACTGTTAGTGACGGACGAAATGATGACTGTGTCCGGGGCCAAGGGGGGTTCACCTTGAATGTGGACAGCATTAGCAAAATTATCAATGTGAAGCTGATTACTGTCACCTGTGGCACAATGGGGAAGTTGGTGGGAGGGTAAGTGGAGCCGATCAGACAGTGCCCCAATTACAAGTTGGGGCTTGTGTGTGTGTATGTGTGTGTGTGTGTGTGTGTGTGTGTGTGTGTGTGTGTGTGTCTATATTTGTATGTATTTATGTGTGTGCATGTGTGTGCGTGTGTGTATATGCTTGTGTACGTATGTGCGTTCATGTTTGTGTATCCGTGTTTGTGTGCATGCGTGTGCATTTATCTGTGCGTGTGTACGTATGTGTATGCATGTGAATATTTGTGTGTGTGTACATCTGTGCGTGTATCCGTGGATGTGTATGTGTGTGTATGTGCGTGTGCACGTATGTGCGTGCGTGTGTGTGTGCGTATCCTGTTTTATGTGCATGTGTGTGCGTGCCTGTCTGTATTTGTGTGGGGGAATATGAACAGGTCAGGAGGGGGTGAGGATGAACCCACAATCTGTGCCGTCTTGAGCTGCTTCACAAACGCCCACCACGGCTCCTCCTCCACTGGATCAGGGCTCATGTTGGGCGACAGCCCCTTGGGCTCCTGGATCCCCGACGCCTGCCCAAAAGGACTCGCCGCCTTCCCCGCTGACGAGCTACCAAACGGACTTGCCGCCTTCCCCGCAGACGCGCTCCCGAAAGGGCTTGCTGGCTTCCCTGCTGATGCGCTCCCAAAAGGACTCGCGCCCGCTTTGGCGGAGCTGCTCCCAAATGGGCTCTCAGGTTTTCCGCCCGCCGTAGCTGAGCAAGCCAGACGAGCAGCTCGATCAGCATCCTTTAGGCAAATAAAATAAAACATGACTGACCCCTAAGCGCTTCAGACAAAATGATATATGTGAGTGTGGGTGTGGATGTGTGTGTGCGAGAGAGAGAGAGAGAGAGAGAGAGAGAGAGAGAGAGAGAGAGAGAGAGAGAGAGAGAGAGAGAGAGAGAAAACGTGTACGTGTCTATTTGAGAGAATGCATCTCCGCATGTGTGTGCGGGTGTGTGTGTGTGTGAGAGAGAGAGAGAGAGAGAGAGAGATAGAGTGAGAAAAAGGGAGAGCGTGTGTATCTATGTGTGTGTGAGGGAGAGACAGTGTGCATCAGGGAGAGTGCGTGTGAGGCTGATTGTGTGTGTGTGTGTGTGAGTGTGAGTGTGAGACAGTGCGTGTGTGTGTGTGAGAGAGAGCGTTTGGGAGGAGAGGGGAGGGATTAGGGAAGGGGGATGTGTAGCTGGTAGAGTGATGCAACCTCTCTTGGGTTTGGCTTCTGCTGGTTTGGCGGTGATGCTGTCTACGGAGCTGGTCTCAAAGATCTTTTCCAGCTCGTCCAGGCTCTTGGGGCCAGAGCTATCCTTCATCGCCTCTACCTCGTCCCTGCTGCTGTCTTTCAGGTCGCGCTGCACCAGCCGCTTCACCTCCGCGCTGCCCTCATCAAACCGCTCTGTGTGAAACGGTCCGAATGCACCACACAGACACACGTATTGACCAGCCCATCCAGCAGCTGGCCTACCCACTCACTGCATGAAGGCCTTTCCTTGGTTGAGGGCCACTATCATAGTGCATCCACCCACACGGCTGGCGGTTTTGTGTCATACATTTGGCAGGGAAGCAAATAGACGGGACGCCGACCGTCTACAGCCCGACTCGCTGTGACTTCAGTTCAGCGAACGGTACTGGCCTCATTAACCGCCACGTCACGCCGTGGGGGGCCACAGCGGATGACGCTACCCACGGGACGGTATTGAAGCCATACGCTGTGAACATTTTGTCGAGAAATAGGTATGGGGGCGACTGTTGTCGAGTGTATACCTTGCTTCGCGACGACGACTCCTTTCACCGAAGAGACCCGTCTGTTGGCTGCCGGTCGCCTACGAAAGGGAAAGGGCGTATGCAAGTTAGCTCTACACGGTACATGTATGGGGTAGTAGGAGCGAGGCAGATGTAGCTGGGGAGCGGTACGAAGGTTTCTGAGGGGCGGGACTGAGGCCGGCGGGGGGTGTGCGGTGAGGTCCGCCTGCCGCACCTGGCGTCCAGCCGAGCGCCGCCAAGAGGGCGGTGCACGCTGAGGGTTGCGCGGAGAGACATGGCGGGACGCCGGACTCTACCGAGGGCTTGCAGTAAATACGAAGCTCCTGGTTAGCAGTTCGAAAAGGTGGGTATGTGCTAGATGGTAGGCTTTGGCGTGGCGTTCAAGCTGGCCGGGTGGTCACGAAGTGGTCGTGCGAGTGGGAGTGAGTGATCATCACGTGGTGGTGAGGGATCTGCAAAACGGGCGGAGATCGGATATTTCCAGGCTGGCGGCGAATGGGCGAGTAGGGTCGTAAAATAACCGGCGATCTGCGTTTGCATTTTATGAAGCAGTAGTATACGACTTGCCAGCGTGGCACGTATACCCGTGCCCCTAGTTTACCGCATGGAAGTCAGATTATGTCAAACATAATATTTGGCTTACAATTGGGATAAACAGGCACTAAAACACCTGTTGAGCGGTATCATTTCTCGGGGGTGTTAGATTTGTATTCAGCGCTTGATTCGGGAAGGGTGGGTGGGTAGCGCGAGCCGATTGGGCGAGCACAACGGCAGAAGGTGGCTGCTGCTTTAGGTACCATCAGGAAGAGCTGCTTCAGAGGTAAAGCAGGTGGGCGCCCGCCGCGGACATTTTGCGACGCTGTGCCTCAGCGCGTTACCTTTGGTACGTTAACTAACCGTTAAACCCAATATTTACCAATATAATAATGTACCGCACTTCCGCTTTGCTTGGCACGCCTTCGGTTCAGTCGGTCCATGACTATTATCCCTTCGCCATGGAGGATGGGGGCCGGTTGGCGCCGATGGCGGCTGAGTTGGTCGATCGCTTGGCTATTTTGGTGGCTGTTCGTCGCTTCCCTGGCATGGGGGCCGCTGACTCTCGTTCCTTGCGCTCAGACAGTTATGTCCGTATGCAACATTTTGTTCGTCGATCTACTTCTCTTCCGTTTCGGCGTTTTTTGGGGGATGTGCGACGTGAATTCATGCAACGTCTTTCTGCTGCTCTTCATGGCACTGTGGGTTCTTATCTCCGCGACGCTTTTCAGGAGGGCAGTGCTGGTGCTGTGGCTTGCCTTCCTGTTCCTCAGGCTTAGATTTTTTTTTCCTTCCTTTCTTCTTTTTTGCTTGGTGGCCTCCACTGCTTTTTCTTGTAAGAAATTTTAACCAATATAATAATGTGATCATCATGTTGAAAGAACGAATGCAGTACTTTGGGACGATGACAGGTTTCATGAAGAAGAAATGAAGGCTCTAAACTGCCGATAATAGGTGCTCGCTGATTACAAAAGTGGCAGCAATGTGGCGGTTAGCCTCTGAAAGCTAAACGCTAGCACAAATCTGTTCTAGTCTGTCTAGTTCTGTTGTTGCAAGATGGCAATTGATGTTGTCGAGAGGCAATTGATGAGAGATGTCTCACTGCTGTACTTGGGCAGTAGTTAGTGTAAGTGAACAAAGGAATTGTTAAAAGGTTCTGTCACCTCCCTCTACTGCACTGGGCTTAAATAGGTTTCAGCCCAGACTAATCACGCCTGCAAGCTACGCTTACGTGTCAGGCGTTGGTGCTGCTCAACCGTCGTCATTCGCCTCGAGATGCGGCCTGCCTAGCATTGGGTCTCACGACGCGGCTCCTTCTGCATTGGAGAGCTCGCTATGGCGCGTCATCTGGCTGGTTAGATTAATTATGCATATCTGTACGTACCGGGAGGTACTGGTCGTACTGTAGCATCAGCACCATTACAATATTGCAGTAGCGACGTACCCACGAGTATACGTCCATCCTGTGGAAAAGCACGAATTGATATCCGTAACGAGTACCTGTACAATGTCCTGCAATGTACTGTTGCATGACTGTACTCGTCACACTCGTACCCTCCCCCTCTTGACAGATCAATGAGGCCGCCGCGAGGCAGACCTCCGTGGTTCTTGGCTCCTTTACTGAAGCAGTTACTGGGACTCAGGAATGCGCGCTGGGTGAGCGTGCATAAAGTCAATGTACGCTTGAGTCTTGGCGAACTTGCGCCATTGGGGCGTCTCCAAGAAATCTTGTAACGCAATTGTTCGATGCACCTCGTTCAACCGGTGCCAGACAGGTGGAATGTCGTCATCACTGAAGTGCGTCATGAAGAGCAAATATTTGCCTCGTCGCCCAGGTAGCGACTTGATGCACACAGTAGAAATGTGTGAGACGTCAAACTCCTCATCGTCTCCTTCAGGTACAGTCACAGGAACAGCTGGTCGTAGTGGAGCAGTAGAGCAGGGTCGTAAGTTATTAACGTGGAACACAGGGTGTAAGCGTACTGTCGCTGGTAGTTTCAATCTGTAACTGTGTTTTCCAATCTGCTCCTCCACTGAAAAAGGGCCGAGCTGTCTGTCTCTGAGTTTCCTGTTTGGTTGTCCTCGTAGAAAAAGATTTGCTGTGACGACTGACACCTTGTCTCCCTTAGCGAAGTGTGGCGCTGTAGACGGTTCTGTGCGTGCTTGCATCTCGTCCTTATGTAGCTGTAACACTGAGCGTACCAAGCTGTGTACTTCCTGTAACAATCTTAACCGTTCTGTTGCGTCTTGCGAAATTGGAATTGATGGTCGCATGCTGAAGAGTAGGTCAGGAGGCTCCTCAGGAGAAAAGCCAAAGTTAGCCTCGAACGGCGTGTGCTCAATTCCGAGTGCACGCGAAGCGTTGTACGCAAACTCCACTTGCGGTAAAAGTGTCGACCAGTTGGAGCCATCATAGCAACAGAAGCAACGAAGAAGCTGCTGAAACGTGCTGTTCACGCGTTCTGTCAGTCCATCTGTTTCTGGGTGTCGGCTGGTAGACATGTTCAGTCGCGTTCCAAGGCGTCTCCAAAGTGTCTGCCAGAAAGCGCTGACAAATTTCGGGTCGCGGTCGCTGATCAGCACACGGGGTAGTCCATGTAAGCGGTAGACTCCCTGTAAAAACAAAGTAGCAGTTTCTTCGGCAGTAATCGACTCTGTACATGGCAGAAAATGGGCCATTCGAGTTAGATGGTCTACTACAATCAGCACACTGTTAAAGCCGTTGCTCTCAGGCAAGTGTGTCAGGTAGTCAAGACCAACTGTGTGCCACGGTCTGGGTGGAACAGGTAATGGGTAAAGAGTCGCAGCCATCTGCGGTCGAATCTTCGCTCGTCGGCACACGACGCAGCGTTCACAAAAATCTTTCACGTCTTGGCGGATTCGTTTCCACCAGAATCTGTCGAGTGCTTTAGCAAGAGTGCTAGCAACTCCTCTGTGACCAGCTGACGAACTTTCGTGCAGCTCTGTGATCAATCTCAGTCGGAGCTCAGAGTTCTGTGGAATACAGAGGCGATTGAGACGCCAAAAGTACCCGTCTCTGGCTTCTATCCGGCTGTCTCTTGTCCACTCACCATCGTCCCCATAAAACGAATCTCGTGAGAACCCCTCGCGAATGAGATCAGCGAACTCAGGGCTCAGCTGCAACGCGTCAACAGTCAGTGAATTTAACTGTGCGTCTTCAAACAGCAGCTGGGACTTCCGTCGTAATTCTCGATCTGACGGAACCTCGCCATCCCAAAATAAGGGTACTGTGGCCTGAGGTACGAAGTCTGGACGCCGGCTTAACGGGTCAGCTTCGTTCAGAGCTCCCTTGCGATATGCAAGTGTCATCGAGCCCACAAACGGTTGCAAATCCCGCAGGTATCTTGCTTGCCGCTTGTTCAGCCTGTTGTTCGGTTGCCTGAGCAGATGTCGCAGTGTGTCGTGGTCTGTTACGACAAGGAACTTAGAACAGCCTTCAAGATAGCACCTCCAATGCTTGACAGCTTCGCATACAGCCAAAGCTTCTAAGTCGTACGCAGAGTAAGTGTTACCACGCTCAGCTGGATTCAGCTTACGCGCCCAGTAAGAGACTGGTTGAAGACCGCCTCCTTGGTCTTGCAACAGGACTGCTGCAATCCCCACTGTTGAAGCATCTGTAGCTACGGTGAACGTCGCGTCCGAGCTGACCTCCGGAAGGATCAGGCATGGCGCGGAAATGAGCCGTAACTTGAGAGTCTCGAAGGCTTCCAAACAGGCAGGCGTCAGCGTAACCTTCTGTGGCTGGGACTTCCGCAGTAAGTCCGTCAATGGAGCCGTAAGGTCGCTAAAATGGTGTATAAATCTCGCATAGAAGTTGCAGAACTGTACGAAACTGCGAACCTCCTTCTGCGTCTTGGGCACTGGCCAGTCTGCAACGGCCTCGACTTTCTTTGTGGAAACCGAAATTTTCCCGGCTGACACAGTGTAGCCCAGATACTCCATTTCTTGCAATCCGAAGAAGCATTTCTTAAGGCGTAATTTCAGCCCTTCCTCCTTGAATCGCTGTAGCACTAGACGCAGGTGTTCCAGGTGCTCTTCCAGAGTTCGACTGTAGATACAGACGTCGTCCAGGTAGACTGTCACGAACTTATGTAAAAAGTCGCGAAGAATGTCGTTCATCATCCTCTGAAATGTAGCTGGTGCGTTGCACAGTCCAAACGGCATGGCGACCCATTCCATTAAGCCATCAGGGGTCTGAAAAGCCGTCTTGTGAACGTCTTGATCACGCACTCGAACTTGCCAGAATCCAGAAGCGAGGTCGAGGTGTGTGTAAAAATTCGCGTCCTTAAGTTCGTCCAGGGTGTCATCCACACGCGGTAGCGGGTAAGCATCTTTACGCGTAACCTCGTTAAGACCGCGGTAGTCAATGCACAGACGTAGCGAGCCATCAGCCTTTCGCACAAAAAGAATTGGCGAGCCGAACTCACTGTAGCTGGGTCGTATCAAACCAGCTTCCACTGCGTCTTTAAGCTGTCGATTAAGCTCAGCGCGCTCTGCGGGTGACAATCTGTTCAGACGTTGACGTCGCATCGGGCCAGTTGTGTCAATGGGGTGATCCCACTGTCGGCTTACTGGCGGAGAGTCGACAGGTTGCAGTAACTCCGGGAAGTCTTCAAAAAGTAACGACCGGAAGTTGTCACGTTGTTCTGCTGTTAGTTCCTCTCCAGTGTGAAAGTCCGTTGATTGGTCGGCAGCTGACGTAAGTTCAATGACGTAAAAATCAGCATGACGTCCTCTGCTGCGGCGCGTCTTGCGCATGAGCTTCTGAACTTTCGTAGATGACAGTAGCAGACACTCAGGGCGTCGTTCCTCGAGTGTAGTCTCCACAGCTGTACCGTCCATCAGTGTAAAAATTCTGGTTGTACCAAATTGTAAAGAGGCCTGTTCGTCATCAAGCCATGGTAAACCCAGGATTAAATCAGCTGTACGTAAATCACGTAAGACGTAGAAAGTCCGTTGAAACTCGTGTCGAGCCAGCTCAAAAGTGACGTCGCAGACTGTCGTAGAAGTCACTCGTTGTCCATTAGCGAGTCGAACTGGAGTTTTACTCGCAGACTTCCGAGTCTGTAAAGCAAAGCGTCGTACAAAGTCCTCTGACACAAAATCAAGTGTCGCAGCGCAGTCCACTAATCCAGAAATTTGGTGTCCGCCATCAGGAGTTTTCACAGTCAGCTCAGTTCGAATTAACGGGCGAGCTTCCGTGAGGTCGGTCAGTAGTGCTGTAGCTGGCGAGGAAAATTGTTGCAGCGTAGCGATGGACTGTTCCGAGTCGTCTGTTGGTACAGGTACCGAGTCGGGTTGATCAGGTGCTGTAGATTCCGGTGAGTCGTAAAAAGCACAATCTGCGTCAACTAACCACAGCTGTACAGGCCAAGGGGCTGGAGCAACCACCTCCTGTTGCGTTGGGTTCTCCAGTGACTGACGTGTAAAAAGCTGTGTCCTTGCTGGGAATTCTTGATAAAGTTTCCAGTGCTTAGTCACCTGAGTAAATTTCGCCCACTTCGGTAGTACAAATACAGCCATCGTAGATGTCGGAGATGTTCGACGACAATCCTCAAAATGCTGCGCAATCTGCTCAGCTAACTCCCAGGGTGGGTTGATGAACATCCGTTCTCCTGTCAAGTCTCTGTCTAGAATCGAGTCACTCGGCGAACAGTGAGGTAAGTCACCGTGCGAGTTTAGACCTTCATCATCAGCACATCCCTCCAACGTGAAGTTGAATCGTGCATGCAGAGGGTCAAAGACTGAGTCAACCAGTTTCCAATCAACTGAACGTCTGGTTACAGGTTTACGACTCTGTCTCTGCTTAGTCTGACGACGACGACCTGCTACTTGCGTTACAGGTGTCGCAACTGTAGTCGATGGAGATGCCGAAGGTGTATCGACGACCTCTGTCGCTAACAGTGTCTCAGAATGAACAGTAGATGTAGCCGGCTGCTCCAGTTCATTTGTAGAACAGCCTTGCCACCATCATTGCTTCTTAGGTTGCATCGGTGCCTTGCCTTTGAACTCCGGGCATTGGAACAAACGATGTCCCTTCTTGTGGCACTTGAAGCAGAGTCCCTCGTCCATGTGTCGCTTGCGCTCCTCAGCTGTCATTGCATTTGCAAGCGAATTAAAATCTTCACGACCAGATGTCTGACCGCGTCCACCATTGTTTCCACCTCCACGTCCACGTCCGCGGCCACGTCCACGGCCACCCTTGTTACGTTTCCAGACGTTAGAGGCTTCCTCAAGAGGGTCCTCAATGTTACGCTTGCGTGTAGGCTGGGCAGATGGTCCAGCAGCAGACCTCGCATTGCCCAGTTCCGGCGAATCTGTCACGACGTTATTCAAAAAGTTTTGCAGCTCCACTAGCGTAGTCCGGTATCCTAGTTGAGCTCGGTGTGACTTAGCCAGTTTCTTGAGCGCATCGCTTGCCAGGCCATTAATGAAGCGTACACACTGCACTTCAGCTGTCAGGTCTTGACGAGACCGACGTAAGTAGTCGTTGTACTGTTTAGTGTAAAGCGCGTAACTCATCGTGTTGCTCTGCATAAAGTTCATCAAAGCGTTAATCGCATCGTCCTGAATGTTCGGAAGAAACGTCGACTTGCGTAACTCCTCAACAAGCTCGTTGTACGTAGACGGAATTGGAGGCTGATTTTTCCGGTTCAACCACCATCCACCAAGGTGTCCAGAAAACTGTGAAGTAACCCAGAACACTGCATCGTACGAGTTAGCCGTAATTCCAAGCATTATAAAACGCTGAGGCTGCGCTTCAAGCCAATCCTCCAGAACATTAGGTACCAGCCCATTCTGGTACGGTGAAGTAATAGCAGCCTTACGCTGAGTCTCCGTGAGAGTCACAGATAGTCCTGCCAAGTTGTGGGTAGGCATCGGCATTCCCACTCGTAAATCTGTAGGCCCTACTCCAGTCAGTCGGTTGATGTGTCCAACAGTCAGCAGCCAGACAGAACCAGAGTCGACCGTCGTAAACCGGGGGTACATGTGGAACTGTCTCGGGATAGACGTGTCGTCTTGCATGACTGGAACATGTTGTGTCATTGCTCGATAAAAAGATTCCCACTGAGCCACGTAACCAAAGTGAAGTAATTCACTCTTGTGCTTCTTAGCACGAAGTAACCCAGTCTGTGCAGGCGTAAGTGTCAGACCGTCAATGTTGATGGATTCCGGGACGACGTAAGTGCCATCCGGATTAACTGTCGACTGTTCCAAAACAACCTGCTCGACCTGAGCAGGTGTACGTAAGTTGCTCGTAGCAAACAGGACAGGAATAGACGCCGAGTACACGTAAACAAGCTGTCGTCCTTGAGGTAGTGTAACGTTAACAGGTTCACCACTCAACAGCGTCAAATCATCCGATGTCAGAACAAGACCGGTCTCCTCGTGTAACTCGCGAATAGCAGCGTCGACAGGCTCTTCACTAGGTAAGACAGAGCCAGCTGGGAACCAAGTTTTACCAGAACGAGGCTCACGCTGAAACACCAACTTCAAATCCGACGATTTAGTTCCTCCGACGTGAATTATCAAAACCACGTAATGTCCGGGTCCTAGAGAAGCCATCTCAACTCAATCAAACAACGTCGAGCAGATCAACAAGCAACGAAAGCGTGCGTCGACCAAAGAGCTCCGAAACCAGTGTGGCGGTTAGCCTCTGAAAGCTAAACGCTAGCACAAATCTGTTCTAGTCTGTCTAGTTCTGTTGTTGCAAGATGGCAATTGATGTTGTCGAGAGGCAATTGATGAGAGATGTCTCACTGTTGTACTTGGGCAGTAGTTAGTGTAAGTGAACAAAGGAATTGTTAAAAGGTTCTGTCACCTCCCTCTACTGCACTGGGCTTAAATAGGTTTCAGCCCAGACTAATCACGCCTGCAAGCTACGCTTACGTGTCAGGCGTTGGTGCTGCTCAACCGTCGTCATTCGCCTCGAGATGCGGCATGCCTAGCATTGGGTCTCACGACGCGGCTCCTTCTGCATTGGAGAGCTCGCTATGGCGCGTCATCTGGCTGGTTAGATTAATTATGCATATCTGTACGTACCGGGAGGTACTGGTCGTACTGTAGCATCAGCACCATTACAATATTGCAGTAGCGACGTACCCACGAGTATACGTCCATCCTGTGGAAAAGCACGAATTGATATCCGTAACGAGTACATGTACAATGTCCTGCAATGTACTGTTGCAGGACTGTACTCGTCACAACGATGATGATGCTTCTCCGATGTTGTGTACTCTTTCACAAATTTAGCAGTATTGTACCTATTATTAGCGCCTAAATTTGCGGAATGCATTATCTTTGTTGTCCGTGTTGTTCGTCTCCAAGCGTTCACTCGTCTTTCCCATCAAGTTAGTAGCAATTCCAAGCGCAGAAAATGGTGGTTCGTAACCCATGATGTTTTATTGATGATACGGCTTCATATTTTGTAATTGGGACTCCAGGTTAGAAAGCTAGACGGGAAGGTAGAAAAAATGGTTATATTGGTAATATAGAGGTTTGAATTACGCAGTAACATGCGTTACCTCCGACGGTTCAACTCCCCTAACGGTTCAAGCGCCCACGCGCCCGCGGACAGAAAAATGTCCGCACACTATATGCCGCAGTAGCAACGATTGTGTGTCCACCTTCTGCCGTTTGCGAGAGCTATCGCTCACGCAAACGGCATCGTGGCTCTTGCTAGCCACACAAGGTGTTGATCGCTTGAGTCTTTTGCACGACGCACGAGAGCACACTCCCTGAGTTAAGAAGGCGGACCGCTTGGTATTGCCTACCGACCTCTGCCCCGTTACTCCTGGTGACGCGCCGGAGCTGCAGCCCGACCGGCTATAGTTACTGACAAATATTGTGCAACAGTTAGCATCCCAAGTCGAAACTCTGTCCATCGCACCCGCGCCAACAAACAAACTACTTCAGCCAACCCCACAGCCGATTTCGACAAAGCTGCTGGTGGACGACGCGAGCACGACGTTCTACAAGCTGATAGTACCGACAACCCTCTAGAGTACATCGATCCTAGAGAGTGGACAGACTAAGCGTCCCGTACGTTCGGTGAATGCCTACCCCCTACCGGTACAATATCCTCGTGCATGTGGAACCCTCGACACGACAAGACGGACAATTTTTTTATTGGCACCGCTAAAATTAGTTCACGCGACGAGCATCGACATATGCTGTGCTATGGTGTCTTTACGCCCGCCGCTAACTCGGCACTCGAAACTGCTATGGAAGCGATTTGCGTGGTCACCTCTACCCCCGACGAGAAGGCCTACGCCTACTCCCTCATCGACGCAGCGCTATGTACACATTACGCAGTGGCCTCAACGGGGGAAGTTCGACTCACCAATAAGATCGACTCGCCAAAGCCAATAAGATCCTCAACGGCGAAGAACGAGTCGCCGAGCGGCTCGTGTACACACGTTGCTTTGACACCATCGCCGCAGACCGAGGAGGCAACGTCGTCGACGGACTCTTGTTAGCACTGGAAGACAAACGACTCGGAGTCAACATCGCCGCACTTGCAAAAGCGCAAGCACATGCACAGTTCAAGGCGGACAAGCCTAGACCAGACAGACCGGACAAGCCGAGCGACAAGCCGGACAAACAAAAGGGCAAGCCTAAGGACCGCACGGGAGGCCGCCCCCTCCCCTCTACCGACAAGGCACACAAGAAGACCGAGGCCGACAAGGAGGAATGACGGGGTAACCCGCCGCGCCGATTCTTGCACATCATATTCAAACTACATGCGTCATCGCGTGCGGCGAAAATGGCAAGCATGGAAAGATATCGGCGCGAGCGGGTCCGGGTCTTGAAGTGGATCCGGGAGGGCGTTACGATTCCCTTCCTAAGCAATCGACCTCCACCCCCGTTCAACCAAGGCGTCTCGCTCCTAGACGCTACCCCCGAGCAACTCACCTTCGCCGAGGCCAAATTCGCGCGCTTCGTAGAAACAGGAGCCTGGGATCCCACCACATGTAGCAACTACGTGTCAAAATTATTCTAAGTCGCCAAGCCCGGCAACAATCAATGGAGATTTATCATCGACCTACGACACCTAACAAACTTCAGCGTCAGAAAACGACTACGGATGGAGTCCCTGCTCGGCGTTCGACATCTAACACGGAAAGGCGACTACATGTTCTCGTTTGATCTCAAGGACAAGTTCTACGCGTTGGGAATCGTGCTAGAGCAACGCGACTTCCTAACTGTAAACATGCGCGGTAAACTTTATCAGCTAGCTGGCCTACCAATGGGTTGGTCGCTAAGCCCCTACCACTTCTGCGCGTTTAGGGACACATTCGTGCGACACTTACGCCAACCCGATGGGTTTACGACACACCACATGCAGCCTACGAACCCCGACGGCAACAAGCCGAGCAAGCGTGTCCTCCGGCACACGCGTTGGCGAGGAGCCAAGATCTTACCTTACGTCGGCGACTTCCTCCTCTTCGCGGCCACCCGGGAATTCGCGATGGCTCTCCGTCAGCGTGTCGACCACCTCCTCATCCGTCTCGGCCTTCTCCGCCACCCCACCCATGCTTTTTGGGAACCGACACTGTACGGCCACCACATGGGCATCGACATCGACACATCAACATGTTACTTCTTCGCACCAGCCACAAAACTTCAGAAGCTAGCCACGCAAGCCCGGGAACTATTGCAGCGTGCTACGCGAACAAGCAGATGGCTCATGTAAAGGACCTCCACTCCTTCGCGGGTCAAGCGCAATACCTTTTTCTCGCTATCCCGGCGGCCATATTCTTCCTCCACGAATTGCACTCCGTACTCGGCGAGAAGGGGGAGGCAGAGTCCGCCTCACCCCTTACCTCCGTCGCAACCTACAGTGGTGGACAAAGGTACCCAACCACGCAAATGGCAAGAACATACACGGACTAGTCGATTCCGCCTACATACAATGCGACAGTTCGGGGTGTGGTTGGGGAGCGGTGCTAAACGGCAGACTCGAAGCACGCGGCTTCTGGGGAACATAGGACGAACACCATCACATTACCTGGAAGGCATTGAAGGCCGTCCGTCTGGCCGTCCTCAGTTTCTTGCCTCATCTCGGTGGCCGCAACATCCTCCTCCACGAAGGCAACCATGCGGTCTCCTACGTCTTGGCCGGCATGACTTCCCGCTCCCCGGAAATGGTGCTCGAACTACGCCGGCTCTTGTACATGTTGGACAGCAACAACATTCATAATAGACTCCGCTACATCAAATCCGCGACAAATACGTGGGCAGACATGCTCAGCCGCCACCTAGACAGCGACGACTGGCAGCTAGACCCCTCGGTGTTCCACGAGATGGACACGCAGTTTGGCCCAACACGATCGACCGCTTCGCTTCGGCACTCAACACGCTCCTCCCCCGTTACAACGCAAACTTGCTAGACCCGTCGTGTGAAGCGGTGGACTCTCTTCACCTCGCCGATACGCACTGGCGAGAGGAAAGCAAATGGTGCCCCCCCCCCCCCCCCCCCCCCCCCATGGCCACTACTACCCGACCTCGCCCAAAAGCTACAACAGAGCGGCGCAACAACCACAATGGTCCCCCCCGTTGGCAAGGAAAAGCGTGGCACCATGCACTTACCGAGTTGGTGTGCCACGAAACGGTCCTGCGGGCCCGCGCTCACTTGTTCCGTCCCGAGAGGCGGCACGGACGAGGTACAATCGGCAAGCCGCACTGGCACGTCATTGTCTTCCGGATTCCCTTCGACTTGGTTGTACCTCCGCCGGGGCGCAGTAAGTGCTATCATGACCATGTTCAACACACGACAGATCAAACCAGCAATCTAAAGCTACCCCACCCGTGCAGCTAAGGTACGATACAAGATTGAGGTGGCCGGCTGCAACAACCCATGGGCCGCCTCGATCCGCCCCTACATGCAACGCCTATTGGGAACATACAGCCTTAGAGCAAAAACTCTCGAGTTAATGACCGCCGCTTGGGCGAAACGCACGCCCGACACGTACACGTATAGCAACGCGATCAAACCGTACTTCCAGTTTTGCGAGGAACAAGGCCTACCCCCGCCAGCCGCTACTATGGCCCGCTACATCACATGGATCGGGGAACGTGGCACCATCAAGGCAACTAGTTTGCAACTTTACATCTCAGCAAAGAACGGGTTCTTCAAAGACCACGGCGCCGAACTAGTCGCACAAGGCGACTTAGTAGGAAAAGTCCGGCGGGGTCTCGCAGCGTCCGAGGTGTCCCTCCATCTCAGCCGCACACGCATGTACCTTCCAACCCGGATCCTCGTCCCATCGCTACACCTCGCCAAGGACATGCGCACGCAGGTGACAAACACTTGGACTCAAGTCCAGTCGGACCTCAGTATACTTTTTAGATGGAGCGTGTCTGGCGACTGTGATCCTGTCGACATTTTTTGAAAAAGGGCAAAAAGACAATAAGGTTAGCATAAAACCCAAGGACTCAGATGAATGAAACGCATACGCAATGTCACACAAGCTACGGGGCTATCAAAGAAGCGCGAGGTAACCACTATCGACTTCCCGCAATAACGTTTAAGGACAATGAAAACCTCATTTGACTGTGCGCGCTCGTGCCGCACTCATATTACCGTGGCCCTTTTGACGCAGGGCTAAAGCGCTTGTGACGACCCATGTCACATTCTCATTGTGGTTTTTAAGACAACATTTAGCTGAAGAGGGAGTGCTTGTAAAATAGGAAGCGCCCCCAACGATGTCTACGGCTACACATATATCACAAGCAACACTTAACTTGTTGGCGTATATAGTCAAATGCACTCCGACGGAGACCTTCCAGGTTCACACTGTCAACAACTTTTCCATAGAGCTAATGCTTTTTGGTTATATAATTTTACAACGGGAAAATTGAGTGCTTACATCGAGTTACAAACAAAAACACTACAAGTGGAAGGAAGAAACGCGTAGAATAAAAAACGACAGCATTGCCTAAAAACCATGGAACGAGAGCTAACATGGTAAAGTTACATATGGCATGGGGTCAACCAACAGAGAAGCGCGGCAACACGAGAGTTACCCCACGCGATGCATGGGTTGAATTAAACATGTATGGCGTATTGGCGTGCCGAGTATAGTGATAAGCGGCGCCTCGCAAAGTAGGTGCGCGGGGTTTCGTGAAGACGCCTGCGATCCCTACCATGGACGAGGAAAGCCATGGCAGCTGAAGGCACCACAACGGAGGAAGAAGCGGCTGCCACGCAACCCACAGCGCAAAACTGACAACTCTCGCAAGACGCCGTCTGGGTATGCGCCGTTCAAACTAACCGTACTTTGCTTGGATTACAATAGTGTCATAGACACGAGGGCACACAAAGGGGGGGGACAATGTGAAAAACATGAACAAGAGGGTCACGATATCATCGACACGGCAAATTGAAGCACTAAATTGTTCGCAAATTAGCCGAACTTTGAATTCATTTAAACAAAAAAATGTATTTGAATTGAATTACAACATAACGCTACATAATGCGTAGGTTGTCTTAATGCCCGCCCTCTTCGTTGGTGTTGTCGTAACTTTAGCCGGGGCTTTGACTATCTCCCTATTCCATCTACCCCAACTCCCAAGAACAAATTACCGTAAATAACAACAAGCGCTACTCGCGGCTAAGCAATAATTTAGTGCACGATCAAAATAGTGACGCAGATCAAAATTATTGTCCTATAATGTAACTAGTATTGGCACTTTGCATGCACGATGCGCGGCCTCGTTGCCACCGCTGCGGAGGGCTAACCAACCAAGGTCGATCAACAGCAGCCTCACATGTACGCCAACGGCCCATGTCTCAGCATGAAGGGGGGTGTGGCTGACAGCCCGTCCTTCGGTTCATAGTCGGTTGTCGGTCTGCCGGTCTCTTCCGTCACCTCAACCCAGGGCTGCGCCGCTCCCTCAAATGCGGCTTTCCACCGGGCGTAGGTCCCACGCCACCTAAAAGACATGTAGGTGAGGGGGGGGGCGACACACATAGACATTATATTACGGATGGGGCGGCTAATGCTCCTGCCCTCGAGCTAGCGGTATTCTTTGCTCCATAGCTCCATGGCCACCTCTGTCGGGGTCCAACCAACACCCTCGAGGATTCCGTCCACGGGGATAATGGGTCCGGAAATCTATCTGATTATCCAAAACAACCCTCCTAACGTGGCTATTTCTGACGGCGGTAGATCTTGAGATCAACACCGCCAACGAACCGTGCCGCTTCTCCGACCACGACTGACCTCATGTCTTCTTGTCGTCTTGCTCCTCCCCCCCGGACTGCTCGACGGCAACAACGCCATTCGTCAGCTAGCGAGCGCCCTTCCCTGACGCCAGCTCGCCGCCGCCCGCGCCACCCCCCTCCCCCACGGATTCGCCGTACCCACCTCGCCGTGTAGTAGTGCTCCATAAATACTCCCCCGCCTCCTCATCGTGGGAGAATCTTAAGAGTATATGGCCTAAAAATAAACTATTAGACGAGCCGTGCGGGAGATCTTGGTGCTTGTCGGTACATAACATATGTTTTAGAAAACCCTCCGTACATGGATTCCCGACAGCCGTTGATCGCGCGGATCACAACCGCCGGCACCCGTATTAGCCCCCGACCGTTGCAAGTATGGTACGGCTACATGGTTATCATCGCCACCACGTAGACTGAGATGGAGGTAGTGCCGACGGGTGTGCGTGCGCACTCCCCTCCGGGGTCCCCGCCGCTGCACCTACTTGAGCATACTTTAATAGTTGTAGAAACTCAAATGCTTTATTTTTATTCTGATTGGATAACTAACATGAGCATCTCCATGATCACCTTGTTCATTAATGGAGGAGCTCAAGGCTGAGGCGGGGGCGGTTAAGGGGTGGGGTTTTAATTTAAAGGGTCGCCGAATTCGGTATGTTAGGGGCCATTCATCGGGATCGCTCTTGGTTTGTTGTGTGTTAGATTTTGCGGCTGCGCATAAAAAAGTACTGGGTTGTGGACGCTACGCCGAGTTACTATGATTGAAAATTGAAAATTGTTAACAACAATCACCGAGTTAACGGCTGCTGTCTTCGGGCGCCCCTGTGATCAAGCCTTTTAGAGTACCTTTTTGATCGTAGGATATACGCCATGAATTCACTAATCCCAACCTCTCCAATGGCATTAACAATACCGTCAAATTCATGCTAGTAAACAGTAAATGTACAATAGTTAGGAAAAATATTTATCGCTACTCTCCACGATGCGCATCATGCTCCAACTGTTGCGAGGGCGCTAAACACCTTAGCTCATTAGCTGGCGCTCGTCGCGACGGGCCTACATGACCTATGCTCTTATGCGACTCCGGTCATGCCTGACATGGGGGGCAAAGGCATGCGAAAATCCCCCTCGCACATGTCGTCGACGGTCCCGTCCCGATTCACGCGCTCCCCCGTCCGAGATATCGATGCTCCTCCCGTCGTAGCTCGCCTCCTAGACTAGACTTCCCTACCCCTCCGGGGGCTGGGTAGAGAGGAAGTCCAAAGGTGCAAACCGTGTCTGGTTGGCGCTCCTACCTCCACGCTAGATTTTCTCTTGTCCCTTGTCCGTCTCCGTTTGTGTCCAACACCTAGTTGATCGTGCGAAGTCCGCCCGTATGCTCCCCCAATAGTTTACGCTGTCATAGGGCCACCTCTATAAGCAAAGTGCCGTTGCGATAACCCTATGCACCTTGCCTTAGGCAGCATGTCGATAAGTGGGTACCGACTAGGGGAGAGGTTGGTCGAACCCGCTGATCGAGTCACCATTCCTCAAAACATATCGGGTTCGGAAATCATTTATCCAAAAACCCTCCGTACCGGGTTATTCTTGCGGCGATCGATCTTGTGGATCTCCGCCGCCAAACCGTGTCGCACCTCCGGCTGCGACCCTCCTCCGTCTTGCTTAGCTTCTAGCCTCTCCCCAAGGGGAGACTCGAAACTCAAAGAGCAGGACGAGTGCTAGCGAGCGCCTTGCCCTTGCGCTGCTTCCCGGCTCTCCGCCGCCACCTACGTCCCACCGCTGATCCGTCCGTACCCTCTTTCGCCCAAAAATATTTCGCGTACACCGCCCCCGCCCCTTTGTCAAGAGAGTATATGTGAGTATTCAGTCGCGAAGACACATATCAGACGGGCCGATCGGGGAATCTTAGTGCGGGTGTACGGATATTATGATTTTCTAAACCCTCTGCACAAGGCTTCCCGACAGCTGTTGATCCCGCCGATCGCAGCTTCCGGTACCTCGTTTAGCCCCCTACCGTGCCAAGCTTGGCACGGCTACACGGTTACCAGCGCCCACCGCGTGGATGTAGGGGTAGGTGCCGACGGGCCTGCGAGCGCACCCCCCCCCCCCCCCCCCCCCCCCCGGGGCCGCCGCCGCTGCGCGACCGGCGGGCGCCCCAATTACTGTAGGTAGCTAATGCGCAAGCGAGTTCTAGTGCTCATGTCGTGGGGGTTAGTTACTGCTCCGTGGCATTCTTGCGTTAGGGGCTCAACAAGCTAAGCTGGACTTTGCAATGCATGATGCGCGCACACTTCGTCTTCCTTCCATGGGCACGCCGTCGGTTTAGGCTATTCATAAGTACCATGACTGCCACCTCTTTGCCCCCGAGGGCGGGGGTCGGTTGGCTCCTATGGCGGCTGGGCTGCGTTGGTCGACCGCTTAGCCATTTCCGTGGCTGTTCGACGTTTCCCAAGCTTGGGTGCGGCGGACTCTCGCTTTTTGTGGTTTGAAAGTGCCCGCACGAAGGAGATTGTCCGCCGGTCTACATACGTTTGCTTCCGTCGATTTCTTGGGGACGTGCGTCTTGAGGTTATGCATCGTCTTCCGCGGTTTTTCATGGCACGCTCGATGTGTTCCCTATATGCATGATGCCTTGCATCAAGTAGGTAGGATGGTTGGTGCAATGGATGTTGCATACTTCCCTACTCCGCGGGCTCATGCTTCTTTGCCTTTCTTTCTCCTCCGTCGATGGTGGATTCTATTGCTGTCGATTTTGATTATTTCATTAAGGATTGTATCAGTGCCTGCTGTTCTTCGTGTAACCAATTTCATTATATCAGTGCCTGCGCCCAACCTCGTTCGAGGGTTGACCTACTAGTCCCACATATGCCGAGGGCGCAAAATAAAAATAAAAATCCCCGCTTCCTACAAATATTTTGTTTCCCCTCCCAATTTCCCTGTCCGTGCTCGTTCTTGTTCTTCGTGTAACCATTTTTTCCTACAAATATTGAACAGACCTGTACCATGCTGTACGGGTACACCTGTCTCGTTATACATGTGCTACATGTTATACATGTGCTACACCTGTCTCGTTATGCTGTACGGGTACATTACTATTGCAGTCCTGCGTGCCCTAATTCCCTCCCTGCCTGTCTCTAATTTATTCTCCTCCTTATTCACAGTGTTTGCCAAAAGTGTTGATCTCTTACATTTTTTTGCTCGCAAGGGGCCCAGGGCCCGGTACGTACGCTAATTGAGGGAATCGGGAGGGAGGGTTGCGTGAGCTGTGCTCGCGCAAAGGCAGAAGGTGGACGACCTATGTGTGTCGGCGCGTCATATAGGGGTAACGCATGTCTGTGTTTTACCCACAGTGTCATGCGTACTCTAGCGGTTAGAATTTGTAACGTCGTGGCAACGCCCGACTATTCTCGCCCCCAGTGTAATTTAAACCTCTATAATTTCAATATGACCATTTACAAAGCAGGGGGAGGCTCCGTTTGCCATGTTGTCGCCATTGGGCGGGTTGTTCGTCGTTGGTTGGCCACCCCATGGTGTGAGCCAGCCGAAGAGGAACCACTCTGACCGTCCTGCAAGGGCGGTCGGGTCGATGTAGTCGAGGACGACGCTGGACTCCGTTGACCAGCCACCGAAGTGTTTGATCTTTTGTAGCGTAACGCCGATGCTGTAGGCGGCTGTCGCAGCCCCTTTTCGGAGGGAGTGTGATGTCCAGCTGTAACCATCCGGGGGTCGTTCTTGCAGTGCCATCGTGACCTCGGAGAGCCATCCCGTGAGCGTGTTGGCTGTCCATCTGTCGTGTCGTTCGGAGGTGCTAATCGCCCACCGCGCTGTCGGGTATTTTCCGTCCGAGAGCGTGTGTCGGATAGCGTCGAAGAACAATAACATGTGCACTACCTCGCTGTGTACTGTAGGCGGTAGGTGACATAGTAGTTTGCGCTCTGCTGACACTTCGCGTTGGCCCTTTCTTGTACGGTGGTACAAGCGTAGTCCGTCTGCCTCGGAGGCGACGAGGTCCTCTGTTAAGCAGCCTATGCATGCGCCCCCTCTACTGAAGAATAAGTAGAGTAGTACCACCGTAGTGCATGCCCGTAGTAAACGTACTTGTTCGCGTGCTGGGCTGGCTTGGAGCAATTCACGCGACGTGGCCGCCGTGAGTTGGAGTCGTAGGGCTTGAGCCATGCGTAGGGCTTTTACGATGATAGAGGCGGGCAGGTGGACCCGTACCGTCGTGTCGTCAATCGCGACTTGAGAGGCCGCTAGGCCTTTTCTCACTTTCGCTACCAGATCTCCGATGGCAATTGCTTCGAGGCCGTGGTCCTTGAAGAAGCCGTTGACTGCTGATAGGTACGGCTGGAGACTCGAGGCCTTGATAGTACCTAGTTGACCTAGCCATGCGACGTAGCGTGCCATGTGTGCCGGTGTGGCCGCTAACGGTGCGAGTCGTTGTTCCGTACAGAAATCGAAGTAGCGGCGGATAGTACTGCCGTACGTTGCTGCCGTGCTAGGGGCCCATGCTGCGGCGAGGAGAGCCAAGGTCTTCGTGCCCAGTGCGTCAGAACCGAGAATCTTGGTCATGTACGGTTTCATCGTCTCGATCCACGGGTTGGTGGTGGCTGTGACGGTAACTCGATACTTAGGCTGTGCTGTACGGCCGGACTGGTGGTGCGGGATTCTTGGCGCGTTGTGTACTCCCGTAAATAGTGCTAACGTAGCACTGACCGCCCCTCTCCTCAGATAGAGCCACGCCGGAAGGGAACGCGGAATACTGTCACATGCCAGTGTGGACTGCCTGTTGTACCGCGTAGCGCCCGCCGTCCGGGTTGGAACAAGTTTCGGCGTGGCGCGATGATGATTTCCTCGGAAGCCAGCTCGGTAAGCGCATGGTGCCAGACCTTCCCTGTCCAGCGCGGGGCGACTACGGTAGCTGCTGCTCCGCTCTGTCGAAGTTTTTGGACGAGGTTGGGTAGGAGGGGCCAGGGTGGGTTGCACCAGTTGTTCTCCTTGCGCCAATCGTTGTCTGAGAGGTGGATGGCGTCCACAGCCTCGCACGTGGGGTCCTTCCAGCCAGCGTTGTAACGGGGTAGTAGGGTGTTGAGGGCCGAGGCGAAGCGGTCGATCGAATGCTTTCCGAACCTCGCATCGAGTTCTGCGAACAGTACCGGGTCTAGTCGCCAGTCGTCGCTGTCTAGATGTCGACTGAGCCTGTCGGCCCAAACGTTGGCCGCTGACCTGATGTAGCGGGCCCTGATCGTGATGCTGTTCGTATCGAGTAGGCACCATAGTCGTCGGAGTTCGTCCATCATAACTGGCGACCGTGAGGTCAGGCCAGTCAGAATGTGACATACTGCTTGGTTGTCCTCGTGCAGGAGGACGTTGCGGCCTGCCAGTTGTGGTAGGAAACTTTCGACAGCGTGACGGACGGCCTTCAGCTCCTTCCATGTAATGTGTTGTTGTTCGTCTTCCTTGCTCCAGAATCCTCGAGCCTCGACTTGCTCGTTTAGGACCGCGCCCCAACCATACCCGGAGCTGTCCGTGTGTAGATATGCTGTTTCTACGGGTTTGTGGATGGGCTTGCCGTTGGACTGACTGGGCACCTCTGTCCACCACTGTAGGTCGCGGCGTAGCTGGGGGGTGAGCCGGACGAGGCCACCCCACTTCTCGCCGACGACGGAGTGAAGTTCGCGGAGGAAGAATCTGGCCGCCGGAATTGCCAAGAAAAGGTATTGGGCCTGACCTGCGAGTGACTGCATGTCTTTGACGGGTAACCAGCGCGCGTTCCGTGTAGCTCTGCCGATGAGGTGTCTGGCATGTTGTGCAATCTTGTTGAGTTTTTGCTCCGGCGCGTAGAAGTAGCCTGACGCTGTGTCGATGTCGATACCCAGATGGTGCCCGACTTGCGCTGGTGTCCAGAAACCCTTGGTGGGGTGTCGGAGGAGACCGAGCCGGTCGAGCAGCTGTGCCAGGCGGTGGCGTAAGGTAAGCGCTTCCGCCTCTGTAGACGCGAAGAGTAGAAAATCGTCGACGTAGGGTAGTATTCGGGCGCCGCGCCACCGCGTTCGTCTGAGGTAGGTCTTCGAGCAGCTGTTCGTCGGCGGGATAGGTGCTTCGGGGTCCGGGTTGCGCAGGAAATTTACGAAGGTTAGCGTCATCTTGCAGAAGTAAAACGGGGATAGGGACCAACCCATAGGTAGCCCTGCTAGCCTGTAGAGTTGGCCTCGGACGTTGACGGTGAAGTAGTTTCGGTCCGCTGGGTTGATGCCCAGTGCGTAGAACCCGTCTTGTAGGTCGAAGCTGAACATATAGTCCCCCTTGCGGGTGAGGTGCCTTACCCCGAGTAGGGTCTCCATCTTGAGTCGTTTTCGCACGCAATACTTGTTGAGTGGTCGTAGGTCGCAGATTAATCGCCACTGGTTGACGCCCGGTTTTGGGACTAGGAATAGTCTGGAGACGTAGTCGCTGCAGGTCGAAGGTTCCCAAGCGCCGGCCTGTACAAAGCGCGCTAATTCGCGTTCGACGAATTCTAGTTGGGCAGGGGTAGCATCGAGTAACGACACTCCTTGGTTGAATCGTGGGGGTGGGCGGTTGTTCTTGAACGGTATCGATACGCCCTCCCGGATCCACTGTAGGGTTTGCACGCTCGCGCCGATTTTCTCCCACTCGCGCCAGCTCCGTCGCACGCGATGTCGCATGTAGTCGGAGGCTGGGTTGCAGGAATCGGCGCGGCGGTGCACACCATCAGCCCTCTGCCTCGGGCTCGGGCTTTTTGTTTTGGCGAGTCTTGTCCTTGTCGCGCTTCTCTCGTTTTTCCTTGTCCCTGATTTCCTTGTCTTTGAGGTTCTTGTCCGGCCTCGCGGTAGGTCTGTCGGGGTTGCCTCCGTCGCCCCTGCCGGGCGTCGACTGCTTAAAGGTTTGAGCGGCTTGAGCTTTTGCGGCCGCGTGGAGACTAACTTCGAGGCGTTTGTCTTCGAGTGCCGCGAGGAGGCCGTCGACGCCGTTGGTGCTGCGGTCGGCAGCCTGTGTGTCGAAGAATCTGGAGTAGACGAGGCGTTCGGCGACTCGCTCCTCTCCGGTAAGGGCCTTCTTGCCCTTGAATCGTCGAACGTAGGTAAGTCGCGACTCGACGGCTTGCGTGACAGTCTTGTGTTTCCGAACGGCCGCGTCTGTAATATCCCAGGCGTGCTCTCGTTCCGCTTCGGTAGCGGTTGTCGAACGCATCGTTGCCATAGCTGTTTCGAGCGCCGCGTCCGCGGCCGCAGAGTAAACGCCATAGCACGCTAGGTGTCGATACTCGTCTCGTGAGGAAATTCGTTTTTCCTCGGTTAGGAACCTGTCAGTCTCGTCGTGTCGAAGCGTCCACACGCCCGGTATAGAAGCGTTGACAGGTGGTAAAATGTCGTTGAACGCTCGTGGGAGTAAGTCGATCCATCGCGCGGGTCGATGTACGCGGGCTTGGTCGAATGAGCAGATACATGCGTGGCGTACTCGTCCACGCTCCCGCCCTCAGAGACTGCGTCGGCATGTATTGACGGAATGTTATGCTGCTTGGTAAGGGCTGGCGGTTTCGTCTGGTCGCCGTCTACCTTCAGGAGCAGCTGGTTAACGAGATTATACAACTTTTCAAACTGCGCTGCATATGGTGGCGCTCGGATGTCCCCGCTGTCGTCCCCCGTCGGGTACAAGTGTTCTGGTAGATTGTCTGCCATAGTTGCCGTGTGAATGTTTTCGATAGTAGCTACACCGTGTGCTAGTAGAGATCTGTCACCTTACTAGACTGCTAGAGTCTAGATGCCGTTGCGTGAGCTATGCTCGCGCAAAGGCAGAAGGTGGACGACCTATGTGTGTCGGCGCGTCATATAGGGGTAACGCATGTCTGTGTTTAACCCACAGTGTCATGCGTACTCTAGCGGTTAGAATTTGTAACGTCGTGGCAACGCCCGACTATTCTCGCCCCCAGTGTAATTTAAAATTTTTTTGCTTACAAGAAGAACCAGATGAGCACGGACAGGGAAAGTGGGAGGGGAAACAAGAGGGCAAGAGTGACAAGAGGATCACGGAAAAGGAAAAAAAAAAAATCCAAAGCAAATCCAAAGCACAGCAAAAGGAAAGCACTACATTGTGCATAAACCTAGCAGATTATACTAAGGAAACTCTTAAGCCACGCCGAGAATGCAACACTTGGAGGCGACAAGCGGCGCCTCACACGCCGCTCGAGGAAGCACGGGGACGCTTGCGGCCCATGGCGCGGGTGAAGAGCGCCGTGGCCGGAGAAGGCATCCCAGCCGAGGAAGAAGCGGCCTCCGTGCCGTCCGCAGCGGCGGACAAACCACGCAAGACGTTGTCCGCGTGAGCAGCATGGACGGCGAGAGAGACCTTTCGACGCCAGGAGGCCAACAACTTGCCCACGTGCATCCCTTTAGATGCGGCTGCCTGCTTGGCTAGCTCCGTCAAGAAAGCCGTGGCGTGGCCGCCAAGAGTACCAAATTCCGTGACTGCAAAGGGAATGAAGCGGATGTCGGGGCGACTCCTCAACCCCTCCGAGTACTTCTCGAACTTGGTCTTCTCAGCACGGCGGAGAGCGACTTCGGGTGACGGGGGGCTAGACACGCCGAACAAACCGGAAACCACGGCATCGAGGGCAAGTTTTGAGCCTCGGATGCCGTGATAGTGCAAGACAGTGTAATTTAAACCTCTATAATTTCAATATGACCATTTAATTAAGGTTCTTACATGAATTTTGCCACCATCCTTGAAAGATGAGATGATATGATCATTTCGCCACGTCGCGCTGCGATGAAGTAGATGACCGGTAGCCTCCTTGTTGGTGCCTTGGAGCGCATATGTATAATTATTGTGACGGCAATGTGTGACTGGAGATACCCGACGTCCGGCCGGACTCCTCAGGGGAAGCTCAACTCCACCTTCATCCCTCACTCCCCGCCCCTGTCTCTACCCCCCCCAACCTTGCGAGCATTATGGTTTCTAAGATTTCCCCGCTAGCGCCACCTGCTGAGCCTGATGAGGTCAGTCGGTCGATGGAAAAGTTGGCTGAACGCAAAGCGGAGTGGGCCGACCTCCCTCTCCGGGGTGCGCCGCCCTGCCGCCTTGACAGCCCACAGTCACAGTCACGGCATCGCCTCATCGACGTCATGACCGAGCTTTGCATAGTATGTATTTGAAGTCTCGCCTCGCCTGTGGTTCGCAGAGAAAGTGGCGTTGCTGAAAGAAGTTCGCGCTCGACTGCTGGACCATCCCTTCGCATTCGCTCGTCACATTCGCGCCGCGACTGGTAAAACGTCCCACCGCCACTCACTTGCCACCTGCCACAAGGAAATTCTTATGGAAACGAATTCAGTGATTGCTTGCTGTACGGTTTCGCTCAGAATACACAGAGTGTCGTGGCTCTCGGCAGCGACCACAACAACACCTCAGTATCTGAGTATCCCCAGTGCCTGGGCTACAGCTCAGTTCAAACCCTAATTACTCTATGTTACCCTAAACGTGGCAGCCCCCTCACGCCGACCACTTCCCCTTATTTTAAAACACACTCGCACCTCTCCTGTTAACCCGCAGGCTGCGACGACAGTGCCCATGAGCGCGCCACATCCCTGACAAAGACCGCCCTCGTGCCTGCGGTCCTCCTCAATGGGCTCATCTCCGCCCTCGACCACTTTCTGAAGACCGGTGCCTGGCCCGCCGCCTCGTTCCGACAATCAAGCACTGGCGAGACAGTCGCGGACGTCAGCGCCCTTAGCCCCGGCCCCATCAAGGCAGTCGCCCCAAAGGTCGAGACATACCTGCTACCCAAGCACGATGCCACCCAGGGGCGCTTCTACAGCAGCGAGGGCCGTCACGATGGTAAGGTGACCGTAGTACTGGGCGCTGGTAATCAAGTCTTCCTCGGCCTCTGCGACATCATTCATTGCATGTTCGTCGACGGCAACGTCTGCTGGTATAAGTACCACCCGGTGAGCCTCCTCGATGATTCACGCATCGATTTACACCCTGTTTCCCTTTAGCACACGGTCACGAGCTCTCAAGCACCGGCGTGGGTCCTCTGTACCGTAACTGTCAATCTGTGTCTCGACTCGGAAATTCGCGTTCTCAAACGGAGTCGTTGACGAGAGTACTTTGAATATATTTTCGCGTGCACGAACGGGGTCGAGCGTAGGTACTGGAGGCCATCATGCCCTTCCAGGAGCACATCCTGGAGCCGCTTTCCTCCCGCGGCTATTACGTGGGCGCCAGGTGTGGCGTGGCCGCGACGGAGGCGGCGCTGTTCCACTCGCAGGCCGGCGCCTTTCACATGACGGGCGGAACGGCGACGCACGACGCGATCGTGTGGGGCGGCGACCCTGGCGAACAGTCGAGACGCAAAGCGATCGGTGACCCAAAGCTGAAGGTACCGCAGCCTCTTCCCACACTGGGTTTATCGACAGGATACCACTGGGTGGGCGTTGTCGGTGGCCGAAGTCAATAATGTCGCTCGTTGCTGTGGTCGGTGCACGCAGATATCGGCGACAAGTGAGCTAGGCAACGTAACGCCGTGGCTTGTTGTGCCGGGGCCCTGGAAGGACGCGGAGCTGAAGCACTATGCAAAACACCTGGCCGCCGCGTTTGCGGATAACGTCAGCTGCAATTGCCTTGCGCCCAAGGTGTGCTGAGTGTGTGTGCGCGCCACCCTGAGTCGGCCGCTTCCCTACCTACCGCCATAAAAAGTCAGAGTGAACGCACTGCGCGTGTGTGTGTGTGGGTGTGTGTGTGTGTGTGTGTTTGTGTGTGTGTCTATGCCGTTGTTTGTGTCTGCCAATATGTGGCTGTGTACTTATGTCTGTGCCTATCTATGGAATGGCTGAGTTCACGAGCTCAGTCGTGCACTTACGTTTATGCTTATGTGCAAGATGTGGAGAGTGTGAATAACTGTGTGAGAAGCAAGGCAGGGGAGGAGGGGGGCTTGTTGAGGTACGAGACATTCTGACCTGATCCATCTCGATATTCTTGTTCGTCTGCAGGTCATCATCCTGGCGAAGGACTGGGCGCACTCTGACACCTTCATCGCCTATTTCAAGGTACACCTCGTCTGCGGCTGCTTTTTTCCCTTGCCTTTCGTCGCATTTATACCACCTGCGAGTATGTGTGTGTGTGTGTGTGTGAGAGAGAGAGAGAGAGAGACAGAGTGTGTGTGTGTGTGTGTGTGTGTGTGCATGTGTGTGTCTAAATATGTGTGTGTGTGTGTGTGTTTGTCTGTCTGAGCGTGTGTGGACTTGTGGGTAAGTTGTGTGTGTGTGTGTGTGTGTGTGTGTGTGTGTGTGTGTGTGTGTGTGTGTGGCTGTATGTGTAAAATTAAGTGTATTTGTGTCTTTGCTTTGTTATGTGTGTCTAATAAAGACAAAGTTGCGATGATAGCGAAAGGGCCAACTTTCCTGAATCGACCCCTTTGCCTTAACTAGGAAGAGATGGCGGTGTATCCGCTGCCGTCGCCCTACTATCCCGGCACCCATGCGCGTTACGAACGATTTCGTTCACACTACCCCGATGCGGCACAGCTATGCCGTGCGGAAGACGTAGGGCAGCCATCGGCGTTCGGTAAGCTCCTCCCGTGGCTGGTGAACGAGTTGGAGGTGGAGGTTGGGGTCAAAACGGGCGACAAGTACGCCGGTGAGCATTGCTTTGCGGAAGAGCCCTTTGCGCCGGCCATAACGCTGGTCAAGGTGGGCCGCCACGACCCCTGCCCACTCACAATTGCCGAACTCGTTACCACCCCTCCCTCCGGTTGACTTTGCATGCGAATTTGAAGTCGGAAATAAGCTATTTTATGAATGAATAGGAAAATATAAGTTTTCAAGTTTGAGTACCGAAATGTGTTTTATTGTCCATCGTCGTTTATTTTGTGGCACGCTTTGTCGAGGGGTGTATCGTGATCTCCCTGTGAACGCTTTGTCGAGGGGTGTAACGTGAGAATGTGGGTGGTTGTGCGCGGTGCAGGCCTCGTTTGAGGAGGGCAGCGGCGGCGTTAATGAGCTGAGCACCGCATTTTTGGAGCTCGTGCCTGAATTTTGTAATCAAAATTTGTTCGGCACTCTCACGTGCACGGTGCTTCTTCATCCCGACAGCGAGGCCGCGCTCAGTGAGTAACCCCCCCCCCCCCCTTTCATGCTTTCACTCTTCTCCTTGTCTGTATTCATGGCTCTATTGGTTTTTTAATTTCTTTCATGCACAGATTTCGATATTTATAGAATTGAATGTATTCAGTTTTTGGATACCCTAAGTTTAACCTAATAAATCTTACCCTAACCGGTCATGCAATTGGGCTATGACGTCGCCTCCTTGCCGCAACAGAGTCGCAGGTGGAGTCGGCGCTGGACCGGCTTCAGTATGGCGCCGTCATCGTGAACAACTTTGGGTGCGCTCCCCCGAAAAGCCAATTTACAAAAAAAGTCGCAGAGCAATGCACCATGAAATGCGTCTCTCCCTTCGCGACGACAGGGTTTTGATTAGGGTGTGCGTTGGATGTTCAATATATTAAAACCCTAAACTCTGAAATTTCTTCTCTAAACTCCTGAGCCATACAACCCTGAATTTTGCAGGCCGTCAATTCACATAACTGCCGAAGTGCATAAGTATACGGCCTGAAAACCTAGTGAAAGCCCTAATGAATTCACCATACTACACGGAAAAGCCAAAATATGAAAACCCTAGCAAGACCTATATTTATAGGAGAAACCCTAAGACCACAGGTGCCGCCAATTTTGCCCCGCACGCAGGGCGACCGCCTTCATCGTCCCGGGCTCCCACTGGGGCGGCTTCCAGCGCGAGGAGATGGACCTCGCCAACGTCGGCTCCGGCATCGGCTCCGTCCACAACAGCGGAATGTACAACCACGTGCAAAAGTCGCTCATCCGTTGCCCCTTCGCCGCGTCTTCCCAGGCGCACCCGCCCCACCAGAAGCCCATCCCCGGCCTCCTCATCTCCGTCCTCTCTGGCTTCGCCGTCGGCGGACTGTGGGGCGTCCTGAAAATGTTGTTTTGGGCGGGCTGAACCCGTAGCGACTTTTTTACTAGGTATATTGTGGCTCGATGAGTTGGGGGTTTGAACCCTGATTAGAAACCTCGCACGCATGGTAGACAACGCATGGCCTTCATTAGCGATAGAATGCCACGAGTCATTAAAAGTTGCTCGGTGCTCGTCTCGCTTATTATAACTCTAGAGCCATGGTTGATGCTGACTCTCGTTCTTTGCGCTATGACAGTTATGTCCGCATGCAACATTTCATTCGCCGAACTACTTATGTTCATGTTCGGCGTTCTTTGGGGGACGTGCGGCGAGAGTTCATGCAACGTGTTTCTGCTGCTCTTCATGACACTTTGGGTTCCTATCTCCGCGATGCTTTGCAGGAGTGGTGATGTTGTGGCATGCCTTCCTGTTCCTCGGGCTTAGTTTTTCCCCTCTTCTCTTCTTTTTGCTTTTTCTTGTAAGAATCCTTTTTTGGTTTGATTTAGAGACATGGCAGGGGTATCGGCTCAATAGTGGCTTTTCCACTTTGTAATTAACTCCTCTACGGTGCCATCTTTCGCGGATGGTGGCAAGGTTCAGAGACGAAGTACCCCTTGTAAGTATGCCAAAACACCCATATGAAATGGGATTGTGCGAAGGGTGTATTCTTTGCGTTTCTAGCCCGGGATCTTATTAAATGTCACATTACCATGTCCGGAGCGGGTCTTTGTTTCTCACTTTGTTCTTTTACAATCGATACACGCGCAATGTTAAAGCTTGATTTCAAAAGAATAAGGTTTCGCTAATATGTCCCTTCAAGGTGCTACGAACGACACGGAAATGTTACTTTAATCACATGTGATCGAGTGTCACGCCACTTTTCAATGGTAAGTCTCAATTCCCATGGCTTTTGGAGCGTTAAGGTGACAATGTGCTCACTTGCATATTTAACATGATTCACTTGGGCAACATGCGCATGAGCGGGCACTAAACTATGATGGTGGTAATTGTTTCGGACGAGTTCCGATGATTGCAAAATCACTGTATGTGCATGCGCCTTTCTCTGCCATATCATTGGGTTACTCGGGATTAATAGGGACTCATCGCTGAGTTCAAATACCTACATTCTGAGCATCCTAAATACTGAGCATTCTTGTTCCGCATTAACTTTAACCCACAAGTTTTTTGTGACGTATAATATGGCTCGTATGCAGGGAATTATTAAACATGGATCTTCATATTTCGTTTTCATTGTCCGCGTCCATGTCCTCGCATTCTCTACCCGAACGACATTGAAAACGCTGCAACCTAAGGATTATTTCATTGCCATTGTGTCTTACCCTTGTCTATTGCCGCGGAGTCGCTGCATTGTTCATCGGAACACACTCAAAGCACTCCGAAGTTAACCACATGATTTATATACCGGTACGTTCATTCTATTTTTGTCCTAAAACTTGTTTCTTTTTTCCACGCTACGCAAAAATCCGGACATGCAAATGCTGCATATAAGCTAGTCAAGAACATGTGGCCCTCCAACCACGTCGGGCACGACGACACCCACGTACCACCCGACCTCCAATAGTAGAGCCGGGAAGCAAATAGTGAGCCGTCATTTCGTATGGTTACTCGCGAGCTTAAAGCGAGTGATGTGAGTCCAGTTTCTCGAATTACTAAGCCAATAAATTCCCAAGAGAATGTTTCAACTACACTCGTCGTCATGAGCACCACACGGGGCATTGCGCAAGCGCTCATTCCAAGTAGCATGATATCTAATGAGTAACGCAACCCCTTTTCGGGGGGTCTAATTGGAGGGGTTTGGAGGCTTGTATACCGTGTTGAATGCACGGGGGTTGGTTTGCGGGTGCGAAGATGGAGCGTGAAAGCTCACGACACATAAAAACGGCACGGGGGGTGAAGTTAAAAAATTAGCGAGTACAAACCCGCAGGATGCATGTTTTGATAAATAGTGCATTGTGTAAATGGGCGAGGGCGCGATTGGCATCGGCGAGGGGCGAGGCCCAACTTGGCCTTTTGGGACGCAACACGTTGACGGTGGTGTTTGGAGAGCCAACCCTAAACCCCAGGCCATGCATGTGAGGGTCTTTTGGCAATCATGTAAGCCATCTGACATTTTTGGCAAACGTGCCCTCGGGTAAACATAATAGGGAAGATCCATAATAATAGCAAGTACTTAATTCACGTACATAAAAAAATGTACAAATCGGAGCTGGCGCTTAGCGTTTTTTAGGCTGCACCGGTTTTGTGTACGCGAACGGGCTAACGTCGTCACTGTGTCGAGCAAAGTTCGTCTGCTTTTCGAGCAAAGACTTGCCACTTTGAGTCACACCCGAGCAAGGCTAAGCCTAATCTAAAACGGCGTCGTGAAGAGTGTCAAAGGGGGCGTCAGAAGCTTCGGCGTTAGTCTTTATTGCTAGGGACAACGTACACTGCTGCGCATGCATCAACGACATGTCAACAACAGAACCAACGGAAACTCCCTCGACACGAGGTGGAACCCGATGTGTTTGCAACTTTAAGTGGTGTGGGTTGCCTGTAAAGGGCTTTGCTGCTCGGTGTAGCGTTTTTGGGGATAACCTCGGTACATTGTTGCGGCGGCATCTTTTGCGCGATGCGCCAGAGTCGCGCATTCACCAGATACTTGGCGCGCCAAAACAGTTTCGCGTGCACACGTCGCACTTTGCGGCATCAGATGGTTGCACATTGTATGGAAAGCCAAGCATTAAAGCTTCGGCGGTTCCTTTGTGCAAGGAGGCAGTGATGGCTAGGCGGGTGGAGCTTGGTTGTGTCGGCGTCCCGGTAGCGCACGCCGCCCCAGCCACAGAGAGCCTTATCCGCCCATCGTCTACCCGCCCCTTGAAACCTGCTTCTCGACAATCTACGACAAGAGCGGACAGTCCCGCCATCGTTCTTCCACGTAGACGCACCCGTGATGAGGTTGAGGCGATGCATGAGGGAAACTTTTTGGAGATTGGTGCTATGAAGGAGGAGATAGAGAGATTACACCGCCAACTACAACACCAGTCATTTTCCGTGGCCAGAGCGAGAGCGCAAGAAGAGGAGGCGAAACTCAGACTCCGTGCAGCCAACCTTCGTGTCAACGATCTCGAAAGCAAAAATGCTACCTTAGAAGCTAGCTTGCTGGAAGCCCAAGCTGACATTGAGCGCGTGGCAGCGGAGCTCGCGGAGGAGGCGGCCAGGCTCGGCGGCGCTAGGCTTTCGTGGCATTCGGTCACCCCGGCGGACGGGAGCTGGCGCCATCGCATCACGGAGCTTACTGGCTTGGGATCTGGTGAGGTCCTTATAGACCTCTATAACTTGCTGAATTGGAACGGGCAAGCTGAAGCACTAAAACTGTGGAATGGGAGGCAATCATCGGCGCGGATGGAGGCAGAACGGAGCGGCACCTCCCAAAGGCGGAGTGGGGGACACCAGGACAAGGTGATTACGCCGCAAGACGCTTTTCTTTTGACACTTACAAAGCTCCGCACCGGGTTATCACTCAGTCTAATTTCGACATGGGCCGGAATATCTTATGGGGGCTTGGCTAGAGCTTTCCCAACATGGGTTAACTTCATGGCGCAATTCTTCAGGTACGTATGAATTTGTGCTTTTTTTTACCCCCATTAAAAACATAAGTGCACATACCATGGACAAAGCATAATTTTTTTTTAAACTATCATTGGCATGTGCAGGTACCATTATCCACCACCCAAAGCGGAGGAGTTAAGCGGTAAGTGCTCAGATGCGTGGGAGGCTGTGTATGGGAGCGTGCTTGTTAGAATGGTGTTGGACTGCACGGAGTATCGGATACAAGCGCCATCCTGCAGGAAAGCTGCGCGCACGGTGTGGTCGGACTACAAACAAGGCCACACACCTAAGATTCTTGCCGCTATTGCACCGTCCGGGGCTTTCGTTTGGTCATATGATGCCTTTCCGGGTCGTGTTTCCGACATCGAAATTTGTGAATGCTCTGGGTTTATGGATTTAGTGGAAGAGGGGGATTGTTACCCAGCAGACAAAGGTTTTGATGGTTTAGCTGCTTCATTAAGGGAAAAGCTAGCTAGAGTAGTAGCTCCACCCCGAAAGTTCCGGGGGGTTGCTCAGTTCACATCAGACGAGAGAGAACAAGGGGCGCTGCAGTCGAATTTACGTATCCACGTCGAGCGCCACTTTTCTAGGGTGCAAGCATGGGGAGTGTTTAGCCGCAAAAAGATCTCTGTATTGTATGCAGATTTGATAGGCAATATGTTTTTTGTGGTCAGCCACTTATGCAATTTTAGCACACCTTTGCATGCGGATTCTTGCTTTGGCAAGGAGATGGGCGACGATGAGGAGGCAACTTAAAAATCTATGTCACCCCTATTATGTAATGATTGGAGTTTGTGCCCAATATTGGCCTCTCGTGTCACTTGCAACGCATACTAGGTTCCCCATGTTGCCTCCAAAGTAGACACAGTGCCAATCACGTCTGCTATGCTTGCAAACAATTTCGCTTGTGCATCTTGAAAGCGTGCATCTGACGCGAAGGTAGGCCACGTGTCTTTATGACGGGCGCTCACTGGATCATACATTGCCCGGTCACCGCTCTCCTTGTTTGCTTCAATGACACGCGCGCTGGTTTGGCCACGCTGCCGGATGACACGTCGGGATGACAATAGGAAAGGGATGCAGTGAGGCACCAGGTATCATGTCCTCTGTAAGTAGGGCAGGCAACATAACCGTCGCGACTTGTTCGACGTCTGGCAATTGACAAGGCTCTCCATCCGGAGAAATGTATCCCAAAGCCCGCTTTTCTGCCAGTTCGTCTGGCACATAGAAACCAAGGAACCCCCATTTTGCACAGGCTTCCACACAGCCCATGCCAGTTTTGGAAATAACCTTTTCTTGAGAGCAATCATAAGCGAGCGCATAATTAAAAGCTACAATGGCTTTGCTCGCAACCTGTTCCCATTCTGACGCGACAAGAGAAGGGCTAAACTCCACAAGCGCCACGGCTAGGCATGGTAATGCTCCATCCAAAAGCGGGTGCGAAAGATTATACCCACGGCTAGCAGCTAAAGTGATAGCCATGACCGTTTTTTTGGGTCCGACACCAGGCACTTTCGTGCCATAATCGCAACCTGCCGCCAACGCGTAAGCTAGCAAAAATGGCGCTCCAAAGCGTGCTAACTCCCGGAGAAATAACGTGTCATACTCCCTGGTTTTGGGCCAGCTATGTGGATTAAGTAGCCTCGCGTAGTCAACGACAAAGCAACGACCAGTAAGCCACGATACCTTGGAGTATGTCCGCTTTATCCCGTGGACAATGAAGTCGCTATCGACAGTCCATGCGTTGTCGATAGTCCCTTGCGATGCCATGTACGCTAGCTGGCTGTCGGCCACGTAAGGTGCAACAAGATATGCCACTCCAGCACGTCGGAGAGCGTCAATGCAAGCAAGGGCCGCTGGCCAGCTAGCTTTTGTGCCGCTGCTTTAGCTAGCGCATCTGGCGCCGCGCCATCGTACTGGACCTTCGCTAGTTGAACTTGACGCCTTTCCGCTCTCGCATGGTCTGTCGGACTTTTTGGAGGAAATCTGACCGCCGTCGAACACCAAGACAATATTCAACCCCTTGCCAATCACAGCCTGTGCTCGCTGTCGCAACGCCGTTCCGAGAGTAGTGTAGTCGTTGTTCATGATGTCTCTAGCATAGGCGTACCCGAGCTGGTGCATCCACACGCATGCGTCTACGCCGACAACATCACCACGAGCCGCTACATAGATGTTAGCTTGCCGACAAAGAGGACCGAGTTGCGTGAGCAAGCCCACCACGCCCATCTCCCTATATTTTGATGTTTCCAAAACTTGTGTTTGCGAGTTTGTTGTGATAGAGTTTCGAGAGAGTGCACCCAAAACGCAATGGACTGCCGATGCCTTGCCGAGTGAGTAAGCGCGTTACCGAACTTTTTACAGTACTTAAATAGTACTGAATTGGCGGTGATAGCCGCAGTCCGCTGGCGGTAGCTGAAAATTACTTAAGCTTCCTGTTCCTCGGGCTTAGGTTTTTTCTTCCTTTCTTTCTTTTTCTTGCTTGGTGGCCTCCACTGCTTTTTCTTGTAAGAAATTTTTGATCACTTAAGCGCCAGCTCCCATTTTCGGTTTTTCGCCATACACTGTAATAAAGTACATGCTCCCATATTATGGATCTGCCCTATAATAAGAAGATACGAAACCGTGTCCGGAATTTTGTCGAGGAGTGTAGAACTGTTAGGGACTCGTAACGACGGCGACGACGACGGCGCCCGCGCGGCCGCCGACCATCATCCCTCTGCTGATGGAGTGAGCACTCGTCCGTGGGAGCACGCACTGGCGATGAACAGCGAGTCTCGCCAACACACGATTCAGGCGGTGTCGGGTACCGCAAGCGCGCAGCCTTGTGAGAAGACTATCCTTACTTAGTTAGACCGGCTGTTTTGAGCCCAGGGCCTTGGGACTACTCGAACCGGCCGCCGCTTGCGTCGCTGGTTGTGGCAGTATGTCGGCGCCGAGGATGGCGAACATTCTGGTGACGGGCACGCCGGGGACGGGGAAGACGACCCTGGCGGCGGAAGTGGCGCAGGCCACGGGATGGGAGCACATAAACATAGGGGAACGAGTGAAGGCAGAGGAGCTGCATCATGGGTGGGACGAGGACTTCGAGGCCTGGACTCTGGACGAAGACAAGGTGGGTTGTAATATGCGATATCGCGTTACTGTCGTGCTCGGGGTCGCGCGCTTACTCTGTGACCGCCGTGGGGGCTTGGGACCTTGAGTAGGTATGCGACGCGCTGGAGGATAGAATGGTGCAGGGCGGATGCATAGTGGACCATCACACGTGCGACTTCTTTCCAGAGAGGTACGCGGCGCCGTCACGGCGCGCTTTGCTCGACTTATTAGTCATTGGCGGTCGAGTGGATGAGTGGCAGGTCTCGCGTTTGAGTATTCGACGACAGCGACGACAACCTTCCTGGAACGCTGTCTATAGTCACGACGCGGCACGCTTCTGCCTCTCGCAGGTGGTTTCACTTGGTGATAGTCCTCACGACAGACAACACAATACTTTATGAACGGCTTGAAAAGAGGCAAGTCGCTCGCGCTGCCCGCCCTCGCCTCCTGCCTTCCCGCCCTCATCTTTGCCCACGCCTCCTGCCTTCCCGCCCTTTTACTCATACAGTGAGGCACTGACAAATATTGTCACCTTACGTCAGCGGTTGTTGCATTCGAGGCACTGAGATACAAGGTAACGTTATGGGATGTGATGCAGGGGGTACTCGGCAAAGAAGTTGCAGGAGAACATCGAGTGCGAAATCATGATGGTGGTGCAGGAAGACGCAATCGAGAGCTACAGGTGTGGGCAAAACTTCTCGGGGGATGAAGGGGGTGAGCGAGGTGGTGGTGGCGATGTCATGTGATGCATTGGATTTTCTGCTCGACTTTTCTTGTGTGTGTGTGTGTGTGTGTGTGTGTGTGTGCGTATGTGTGTGTATGTGTGTGTGTCAGGGGGGGAGGGGGCGTGTGAGTGCGTTGCTATGTGTGTGTATGTGCATATGTGATTGGGAGTGTGTGTGTATGTGTGTGTGAGTGCATGGGTGTGTATGTACACGTGGATGTGTGCGTGTGTGTTTGTTTATGCGTGTGTGCATGTGTGTGTATGCGTGCGTCCGTGCGTGCGAAGCTGTGTGTACGTGTGGCTGTGTCTGTGTGTGGCTGTATGTATATGTATGTCCGTGTGTGTGTGTTGTATGTGTGTGTGAGGGGGGGGAGGAGGCGTGTGAGTGCGTGGCTATGTGTGTGCATGTGCATATGTGAATGGGAGTGTGTGTGTGTGTGTGTGTGTGTCAGTGCATGGGTGTGTCTATACTTCTGGATGTGTGTGTGTGTGTGTTGTATGTGTGTGTGAGGGGGGGAGGGGGCGTGTGAGTGCGTTGCTATGTGTGTGCATGTGCATATGTGAATGGGAGTGTGTGTGTGTGTATGCGTGTGAGTGCATGTGTGTGTCTGTACGCGTGAATGTGTGCGTGTGTGTGTGTATTTGCGTGTGTGCATGTGTGTGTATGCGTGCGTCCGTGCGTGCGAAGCTGTGTGTACGTGTGGCTGTGTCCGTGTGTGGCTATATGTGTATGTATGTCCGTGTGTGTGTGTGTGTGTGTGTGTGTGTGTGTGTGTGTGTGTGTGTGTGTGTGTGTGTGTGTGTTTATGCGTGGCTATGTGTGTAGCTATATATCTACGTATGGCTGTGTGTGTGTGTGCGTGTGTTTGTGTGTGTGTGTGCGTGCATAGTTGTGTGAGTGTATGTGGGTGTGTGTGTAATATGTGTGTACGTGTGTCGCTGTATGTCTGCATATCTGTGATTTTTGTCTTTGTGTGTTTGCGTGTGTATTTTTGCATGATTTCTGCCTCTGTGTGTATGTGTTTGAATGTTCTTGTGTGTGTGTTTGTGTGTGTGTTTGTGTGTGTGTGTGTGGGGGGGGGGGGGGGGCGCGCGCGTGCGTGTTGTCTGTATGCGAGTGTGTTTGTGCATGATTTTTTTCTGTCTGTGTGTCTGTCTTCTCTCCAGGCGGGAACTGGTTCAAGTCTTGCCGAGCAACACAACCGATGACATGGATAGCAATACGCAGAAAATAGTTAGTTGGATTCAGCAGCAGCAATGATGAGCGGAACGCTTGTCTTTCTCCCTCGGCAATGTCAGTTTTGTCATAGAATATTGTGAGCGGTGACTGTACGGTTATGTGTTGTTTTAGGGAAGACGCTGTCTGTTGGGGATAAGCACAACACGCGGTCGTAATAGGGCTGACATGTGTCATGCCTACTGCGTGCATGTTGTGAAGCAGCGCCATTCCAACATTCAGAAATTCAGGAGATCACAACCGCTCTCCATGTGGCGTCATGCGACATCAGTTTTATTGCGCGTGTCAGTTTAGTCAGACAGCATTGGGCAGTCATGTTAATGTCTTTAACCTTTCTGATAAACACCAAGCACCTTCGCAGACATGTAGGCCACACCATCTGTCGGGCCACATCATCCCTGGTAAGCTGAGTGATCAGGGGTAGAGCAATTTGAAGGTAGTCAGGTGCTCATCGCCGATCTAATTGACACATTTGGAAAATTATACATTGGAAGGAATGGACAGTTATCGTATTTTGCGCTTTCTAATACACTCCTCCACAAAATTCCGGACATGTATCATGCTAAACATGCGCTAGTCAAGAACACGCTCCCCTCTCAACACGTCAAGAATGACGACACCCGAGTACCACCCAATTGTAGGAGAGCCGGGAAGCAAGGAGTAAGCCGTTATCCGGGGTGGTTGGACCTCATCTTAAAGCGGGTGTTGTCGGCGGAGTTTGTCGAATTAAGCCCATAAATTCCCAAGAAATTGTCTAAACTACACACGTCATTCTGAGCGCCATGCTTGGGCATTGCTCAAGCGCTCATACCAAGCTGCATACTTCTCCGTGTTCCACATAACCGTATTTTGGGGGGTTTTTTGGAGGGGGTTTGGAGGCGTGGGTGTCGTGTTCAATGCGCGAGGTTTGGTTTGCGGGTGTATGAATAGAGCACGGAAGTTCACGCCGCTGGCACGGGTGATGTTTTTGGAAAGCAAGCGATCAAAAACGCACATGACGCAGGTTTGGACAAAGATTGCACGATGTAAACATGCGAGGGCGATTGGCTTAGGGGACGGGCGAGGTCCAACTTGGCCGTTAGGGACGCATCATGTGGCGGTTAGCCTCTGAAAGCTAAACGCTAGCACAAATCTGTTCTAGTCTGTCTAGCTCTGTGTCGTAAGATTGCAGAATGATGTTGTCGAGAGGCAATTGATGAAAGATGTTTCACTGTTGTACTTGGGCAGTAGATGTTGTAAATGAACAAAGGAATTGTTAAAAGGTTCTGTCACCTCCCTCTACTGCACTGGGCTTAAATAGGTTTCAGCCCAGACTGGTTACACCTGCAAGCTATGCTTACGTGTCAGGCGTTAGTGCTGTTCAACCGTCGTCATCTGCCTCGAGACGCGGCCTGCCTAGCATTGGATTTCACGACGCGGCTCCTTCTGCATTGGAGAGCTCGTTCTGGCGCGTCATCTGGCTAGTTAGATTAATTATGCATATCTGTACGTACCGGGAGGTACTGGTCGTACTGTAGCATCAGCACCATTACAATATTGCAGTAGCGACGTACCCACGAGTATACGTCCGTCCTGTGGAAAAGCACGAATTGGAATTCGTAACGAGTACCTGTACAATGTCCTGCAATGTACTGTTGCAGGACTGTACTCGTCACACTCGTACCCTCCCCCTCTTGACAGATCATTGAGGTCGCCGCGAGGCAGACCTCCGTGGTTCTTGGCTCCTTTACTGAAGCAATTACTGGGACTCAGGAATGCGCGCTGGGTGAGCGTGCATAAAATCAATGTACGCCTGAGTCTTGGCGAACTTGCGCCATTGGGGCGTCTCCAAGAATTCTTGTAACGCAACTGTTCGATGCACCTCGTTCAATCGGTGCCAGACAGGTGGAATGTCGTCATCACTGAAGTGCGTCATGAAGAGCAAATATTTGCCTCGTCGCCCAGGTAGCGACTTGATGCACACAGCAGAGATGTGTGAGATGTCAAACTCCTCGTCGTCTCCTTCAGGGACAGTCACCGGGACAGCTGGCCGTAGCAGAGCGGTAGAGCAGGGTCTTAAGTTGTTAACGTGGAACACAGGATGTAAGCGTACTGTCGCTGGAAGTTTTAATCTGTAACTGTGTTTCCCAATCTGCTCCTCCACTGAAAAAGGACCAAGCTGTCTGTCTCTGAGTTTCCTGTTCGGTTGTCCTCGCAGAAAAAGATTTGCTGTGACGACTGACACCTTGTCTCCCTTAGCAAAGTGTGGCGCTGTAGACGGTTCTGTGCGCGCTTGCATCTCGTTCTTGTGTAGCTGTAACACTGAGCGTACCAGAGTGTGCACTTCCTGTAACAATCTCAACCGTTCTGTTGCGTCTTGCGAAAAAGGAATCGATGGTCGCATGCTGAAGAGCAGGTCAGGAGGCTCCTCAGGAGAAAAACCAAAGTTAGCTTCGAACGGCGTGTGCTCAATTCCAAGTGCACGCGAAGCGTTGTACGCAAACTCCACTTGTGGTAGAAGTGTCGACCAGTCAGAGCCATCATAGCAACAGAAGCAACGAAGAAGCTGCTGAAACGTGCTGTTCACGCGCTCTGTCAGTCCGTCTGTTTCTGGGTGTCGGCTGGTAGACATGTTTAGTCGCGTTCCAAGGCGTCTCCACAATGTCTGCCAGAAGGCGCTGACAAATTTCGGGTCGCGGTCACTGATCAGCACTCGGGGCAGTCCATGTAAACGGTAGACTCCCTGTAAAAACAAAGTTGCAGTTTCTTCGGCAGTAATCGACTCTGTGCATGGCAGAAAATGGGCCATTCGAGTTAGATGGTCTACTACAATCAGCACACTGTTAAAGCCGTTGCTCTCAGGCAAGTGTGTCAGGTAGTCAAGACCAACTGTGTGCCACGGTCTGGGTGGAACAGGTAATGGGTAAAGAGTCGCAGCCATCTGCGGTCGAATCTTCGCTCGTCGGCACACGACGCAGCGTTCACAAAAATCTTTCACATCTTGGCGGATTCGTTTCCACCAGAATCTGTCGAGTGCTTTAGCAAGAGTGCTAGCAACTCCTCTGTGACCGGCTGACGAACTTTCGTGCAGCTCTGCGATCAATCTCAGTCGGAGCTCAGAGTTCTGTGGAATACAGAGGCGATTGAGACGCCAAAAGTACCCGTCTCTGGCTTCTATCCGGCTGTCTCTTGTCCACTCACCATCGTCCCCATAAAACGAATCTCGTGAGAACCCCTCGCGAATGAGATCAGCGAACTCAGGGCTCAGCTGCAACGCGTCAACAGTCAGTGAATTTAACTGTGCGTCTTCAAACAGCAGCTGGGACTTCCGTCGTAATTCTCGATCTGACGGAACCTCGCCATCCCAAAATAAGGGTACTGTGGCCTGAGGTACGAAGTCTGGTCGCCGGCTTAACGGGTCAGCTTCGTTCAGAGCTCCCTTGCGATATGCAAGTGTCATCGAGCCCACAAACGGTTGCAAATCCCGCAGGTATCTTGCTTGCCGCTTGTTCAGCCTGTTGTTCGGTTGCCTGAGCAGGTGCCGCAGTGTGTCGTGGTCTGTTACGACAAGGAACTTAGAACAGCCTTCAAGATAGCACCTCCAATGCTTGACAGCTTCGCATACGGCCAAAGCTTCTAAGTCGTACGCAGAGTAAGTGTTACCACGCTCAGCTGGATTCAGCTTACGCGCCCAGTAAGAGACTGGTTGAAGACCGCCTCCTTGGTCTTGCAACAGGACTGCTGCAATCCCCACTGTTGAAGCATCTGTAGCTACGGTGAACGTCGCGTCCGAGCCGACCTCCGGAAGGATCAGGCATGGCGCGGAAATGAGCCGTAACTTGAGAGTCTCGAAGGCTTCCAAACAGGCAGGCGTCAGCGTAACCTTCTGTGGCTGGGACTTCCGCAGTAAGTCCGTCAATGGAGCCGTAAGGTCGCTAAAATGGTGTATGAATCTCGCATAGAAGTTGCAGAACTGTACGAAACTGCGAACCTCCTTCTGCGTCTTGGGCACTGGCCAGTCTGCAACGGCCTCGACTTTCTTTGTGGAAACCGAAATTTTCCCGGCTGACACAGTGTAGCCCAGATACTCCATTTCTTGCAATCCGAAGAAGCATTTCTTAAGGCGCAATTTCAGCCCTTCCTCCTTGAATCGCTGTAGCACTAGACGCAGGTGCTCCAGGTGCTCTTCCAGAGTTCGACTGTAGATACAGACGTCATCCAGGTAGACTGTCACGAACTTATGTAAAAAGTCGCGAAGTATGTCGTTCATCATCCTCTGAAATGTAGCTGGTGCATTACACAGCCCAAACGGCATGGCGACCCATTCCATTAAGCCATCAGGGGTCTGAAAAGCCGTCTTGTGAACGTCCTGATCACGCACTCGAACTTGCCAGAATCCAGAAGCGAGGTCGAGGTGTGTGTAAAAGTTCGCGTCCTTAAGTTCGTCCAGTGTGTCGTCCACACGCGGTAGCGGGTAAGCATCTTTACGCGTAACCTCGTTAAGACCGCGGTAGTCAATGCACAGTCGTAGCGAGCCATCAGCTTTTCGCACAAAAAGAATTGGCGAGCCGAATTCACTGTAGCTGGGGCGTATCAACCCAGCTTCCACTGCGTCTTTAAGCTGTCGATTAAGCTCAGCGCGCTCTGCGGGTGACAATCTGTTCAGACGTTGACGTCGCATCGGGCCAATTGTTTCAATGGGATGATCCCACTGTCGGCTTACAGGTGGAGAGTCGACAGGTCGCAGTAACTCCGGGAAGTCATCAAAGAGTAAAGACCGGAAGTTATCACGTTGTTCTGCTGTTAGTTCCTCTCCAGTGTGAAAGTCTGTCGTTTGTTCAGCGACTGACGTAAGTTCAATGACGTAAAAATCAGCATGACGTCCTCTGCTGCGGCGCGTCTTGCGCATGAGCTTCTGAACTTTCGTAGACGACAGGAGTAGACACTCAGGGCGTCGTTCCTCGAGTGTAGTCTCCACAGCTGTGCCGTCCATTAGTGTAAAAATTCTGGTTGTACCAAATTGTAAAGAGGCCTGTTCGTCATCAAGCCATGGTAAACCCAGGATTAAATCAGCTGTGCGTAAATCACGTAAGACATAAAAAGTCCGGTGAAACTCGTGTTGAGCCAGCTCAAAAGTGACGTCGCAGACTGTCGTAGAAGTCACTCGTTGTCCATTAGCGAGTCGAACTGGGGTTTTACTGGCAGACTTCCGAGTCTGTAAAGCAAAGCGTCGTACAAAGTCCTCTGACACAAAATCAAGTGTCGCAGCACAGTCCACTAATCCAGAAATGTGGTGTCCGCCATCAGGAGTTTTCACAGTCAGCTCAGTTCGAATTAACGGGCGAGCTTCCGTGAGGTCAGTCAGTAGGGCTGTAGCTGTCGAAGAAAATTGTCGCAGCGTAGCGATGGACTGTTCCGAGTCGTCTGTTGGTACAGGTACCGAGTCGGGTTGATCAGGTGCTGTAGGTTCTGGTGAGTCGTTAAACGCACAATCTGCGTCGACTAACCACAGCTGTACAGGCCAAGGGGCTGGAGCAACCACCTCCTGTTGCGCTGGATTCTCCAGTGACTGACGTGTAAAAAGCTGTGTCCTTGCTGGGAATTCTTGATAGAGTTTCCAGTGCTTAGTCACCTGAGTAAATTTCGCCCACTTCGGTAGTACAAATACAGCCATCGTAGATGTCGGAGATGTTCGACGACAATCCTCAAAATGCTGCGCAATCTGCTCAGCTAACTCCCAGGGTGGGTTGATGAACACCCTCTCTCCTGTTAAGTCTCTGTCTAGAATCGAGTCACTCGGCGAACAGTGAGGTAAGTCACCGTGCGAGTTAAGACCTTCATCATCAGCACATCCTTCCAACGTGAAGTTGAATCGTGCATGCAGAGGGTCAAAGACTGAGTCAACCAGTTTCCAATCAACTGAACGTCTGGTTACAGGTTTACGACTCTGTCTCTGCTTAGTCTGACGACGACGACCTGCTACTTGCGTTACAGGTGTCGCAACTGTAGTCGATGGAGATGCCGAAGGTTTATCGACGACCTCTGTCGCTAGCAGTGTCTCAGAATGAACAGTAGATGTAGCCGGCTGCTCCAGTTCATTTGTAGAACAGCCTTGCCACCATCATTGCTTCTTAGGTTGCATTGGTGCCTTGCCTTTGAACTCCGGGCATTGGAACAAACGGTGTCCCTTCTTGTGGCACTTGAAGCAAAGTCCTTCGTCCATGTGTCGCTTACGCTCCTCAGCTGTCATTGCATTTGCGATTGAATTAAAATCTTCGCGACCGGATGGTTGACCACGTCCACCATTGTTGCCACCACGACCACCATTGTTACCACCTCCACGTCCACGTCCACGGCCTCGTCCTCGGCCACCCTTGTTACGTTTCCAGACGTTAGAGGCTTCCTCAAAAGGGTCTTCAAGGTTGCGCTTGCGAGAGGATTGGGTAGATGGTCCAGCAGCAGACCTTGCAATGCCTAATTCCGGCGAGTCTGTCACGACGTCATTCAGAAAGTTTTGTAGCTCCGCGAGCGTAATCTGGTAACCTAGTTGCGCTCGGTGTGATCTAGCCAGTCTCTGGAGGTCCACGTTTGCAAGACCAGTAATGAAGCGTACACACTGTACCTCCGCTGTCAGGTCTTGACGAGAACGGCGTAAGTAGTCGTTGTACTTCTTAGTAAAAAGCGCGTAACTCATCGTGTTGCTCTGTGTAAAACTTAGCAAAGCTTTAATTGCGTCATCCTGAATGTTCGGAAGAAACGTAGACTTGCGTATCTCCGCAACAAGCTCGTTGTACGTAGATGGAATTGGAGGACGATTTTTCCGGTTCAACCACCATCCACCAAGGAGTCCAGAAAACTGTGAAGTAACCCAGAACACTGCATCGTACGAGTCAGCTTCAATCCCAAGCATTACAAAACGCTGAGGCTGAGCTTCGAGCCAATCCTCCAGTACAGGTGGGTCTTGACCATTCTGGTACGGTGAAGTAATGGCAGCCTTACGCTGAGTCTCCGTAAGAGTCACTGATAGTCCTGCCAAGTTGTGGGTAGGCATCGGCTTTCCCACTCGTAAATCTGTAGGTCCCACTCCAGTCAGTCGGTTAATGTGTCCAAGAATCAGTAGCCAGACAGAACCAGAGTCGACCGTCGTAAACCGGGGGTACATGTGGAGCTGTCTCGGGATAGACGTGTCTTCATGCATGACTGGAACATGTTGTGTCATTGCTCGATAGAAAGATTCCCACTGAGTCACGTAACCAAAGTGAAGTAAATCACTCTTGTGCTTCTCAGCACGAAGTAACCCAGTCTGTGCAGGCGTAAGTGTCAGACCGTCAGTGTTGATGGTTTCCGGGACGACGTAAGTGCCATCCGGATTAACTGTCGATTGTTCCAAAACAACCTGCTCGACCTGAGCAGGTGTACGTAAGTTGCTCGTAGCAAACAGGACAGGAATAGACGCAGAGTACACGGAAACAAGCTGTCGTCCTTGAGGTAGCGTAACGTTCACAGGTTCACCACTTAACAGCGTCAAATCATCCGGTGTCAAAACAAGACCGGTCTCCTCGTGTAATTCGCGAATAGCAGCATCGACAGGCTCTTCATTGGGTAAGACAGAGCCAGCAGGGAACCAAGTTCTACCAGTACGAGGCTCACGCTGAAACACCAACTTCAAATCCGACTGTTTAGTTCCTCCAACGTGAATTACCAACACCACGTAATGACCAGGTCCAAGAGAAGCCATTTTAACTCAATCAAACAACGTCGAGCAGTTCAAGAAGCGAACGAAAGCGTGCGTCGACCAAAGAGCTCCGAAACCAGTGTGGCGGTTAGCCTCTGAAAGCTAAACGCTAGCACAAATCTGTTCTAGTCTGTCTAGCTCTGTGTCGTAAGATTGCAGAATGATGTTGTCGAGAGGCAATTGATGAAAGATGTTTCACTGTTGTACTTGGGCAGTAGATGTTGTAAATGAACAAAGGAATTGTTAAAAGGTTCTGTCACCTCCCTCTACTGCACTGGGCTTAAATAGGTTTCAGCCCAGACTGGTTACACCTGCAAGCTATGCTTACGTGTCAGGCGTTAGTGCTGTTCAACCGTCGTCATCTGCCTCGAGACGCGGCCTGCCTAGCATTGGATTTCACGACGCGGCTCCTTCTGCATTGGAGAGCTCGTTCTGGCGCGTCATCTGGCTAGTTAGATTAATTATGCATATCTGTACGTACCGGGAGGTACTGGTCGTACTGTAGCATCAGCACCATTACAATATTGCAGTAGCGACGTACCCACGAGTATACGTCCGTCCTGTGGAAAAGCACGAATTGGAATTCGTAACGAGTACCTGTACAATGTCCTGCAATGTACTGTTGCAGGACTGTACTCGTCACACATCACGTTGACGGTTGTGTTTGGAATGCTTGGGTATGTGCTTGTGCCAACCACACCCGCCCCACGCGTGGCACGCGTCAGAATATCGGCTCGGAAAGGAGTAGGAATGAGGAAATGGTAAACATATATCGTCAAGCTTCGCACAAATCGCCTCATGAGGTGAGCCGACTTCGACGGGTGTTGCTTAGCACCGCGGCTCAGCTTTGCCGGAATAACGCTGAAATTAAAAAATAATTCACAGAAAATATGTTTGTGAGTGTGGGAAATTCAAACTAGTTGGGTTCGGCGCGCATTGAAAAGATGCGTCCAGCGGTACCTGTTTGAAAACAGTTTGACCATTTATGAGTAAGTTATGATTGTTTGAACATTGTGGCCGAAAACAACTTGCCCTTGGGTTGTGCGCATATAGGGGGTAAGTCTACATACGCGATTTCGTGCGTTTCCCCACAGCAACCTGCCCAGCATCTCCTCCCTCCGTCGCCTATGCATTATATGTGCGTGACCGTCGCATCAACATTCATATTGCGGCGTTGTGCGCCCGTTACTCTTGTCGTCTAACTAGCACGGCGATTGTTTGAAAAAGCGTGCCGCACTGGTGCGGGCGCGATAACCCCAAGTACACAAGCTCGGCAGTGCTCGGTTTCGACCCCCGTAGCTGTCGGCGCCATGCATCTTGGGGCGCCAAAGCATGACCTAAGATTTCAGGAGATTTGCCAATAGATTCGACACGTGGTTTCAGTTTTTACTTGCGAAGGTGCGAAATATTGTCCGGACTTTTGTGGAGGAGTGAAGTTTCCTCGACACTCAGATTGAGCAGCTAGAAAGCGAACCTGAACATGAGGCCGGTAAAAACTGCTTCCCAAACAAAAAAGTTTTTATTTACACAGTCCAGAGTGTGTTTCCAATAATCCTAATGTAAATGGGGATTATCATAATAGAAGGACCATGAAGAGCGCGGAAACAAGATGTTGATATAAATTATATAATTCGGTGTGACAATAAAATGCACACATGAACTCATCCTTTCCCGACGCCGCTTCCCGGTAGGCCGCCGCACACTCCAATGCCTCCCTCCCGCGTCTTAAACGACCGTAACCTCCTTGACAAAAACTACAATCCATGCAAAGATATTGCTCTTGCCTCCGCATAGTAAGAGGATATCGTAGTGTTAAATCATAAAACATCATATCTAGCCCAAAGGGAGATCCTGACGTTGGTGGGTGTTAATAGATGCATTCCTATGCACAGTCCTTATGTACACTGTAGCCCAATGTCCACTTCGTACTTAGTGTTGCACTTTCTACAGTTCTATGCGTGCGCACTTGTGGCGGCCGACCGGCCCATCCGTTAGCTTTGCCGGCCGACACTCTTCTCCTTCCACTCCCTATGTCCCCGCACATGGCCCCCTTGCGGGGCCGATTAGTCTAACCGGTGTATCTATCTAGCTTCCTCATCTCGAACCATGCACTGTGTTCAACAGGTTATGACCTTATGGGCCCTCGACCTACATGTAGACTTGTTCCCCGGGATTTTTTGGGTAGGAATAGTTGGTGTCTTTTCTCCACACCGGCACCCTCTTCCGCCCTACATGGCGATGACTTCACACGCTCGGTATCTTCTTGGCACACCGGCACCCTCTTCCGCCCAACATGGCGGTGACTTCTACTACAATCTTCTACTACCAACACGCTTGCGACCACCTCGTTGGATTTCAACCTAGACATGCCCCACCGCGGCCCGTGGCATCATCAAAGGCCCGTGGCGCAAGCCCGCTTAGCACTAACAACGGTAGCCTACATCTGATCCGGTCACACATCCGACCCCGCGGCCTTTCGGCCTCTTTAGTACTTAAACTAGTACATTGGTTCTGGTACTCGCGAGGCATCGCACAACTTTGACACAATTGCTCTGACTCGACCCTACCCACGGCGAAGGGGGGGAAGTGGCACTTATGGCGCCCACGTATATTTCAAGCACGCAAGTGACTACCGTACCCGCTTTATACTTTTCCCTCGCCGGTCGCCACTGCAATGCGCCGACCATTTCGCCCTTGGACAACGTTTCCCGCGCTACATGTCATTTTCGTACTTAACGCAAAACATTAGACCACGGTTATGTCGCCCAATCACCGATAGCCGCCCGTCTATGTCAACGCAGGTCGCATCACCTACTTGGAATGCGACCTGCTCCCAACGCAACGCTAATGTCACCGTGACAACCTCTTCGCCACATACGCTCGAGGACATCCGATGACAAACTCGAGGTCTTACGGCTAGACTTTGGCTAGATTGAGGGGTGTTGACAATTGCAATCCTATGCACAGTCCTTATGTACACTGCAGTCCAATGTCCCCTTAGTACTCAGTGTTGCACTTCCTGCGGTTCTATGCGTGCCCACGTGTAGCGGCCGACCGGCCCATCCGTTGGCTTTGCCGGCCGCCACTCTTCTCCTTCCACTCCCTATGTCCCCACACTTAGCCACCTTGCGGGGTCGGTTAGTCTAACCGGTGTATCTATCTAGCTTCCTCTTATCGAACCATGCACCGTGTTCAACATTGGGTAGAGATGCTATTTTTCAAAGCCCTCTTTACCTAGATTTCCCGACAATTAATGATTGCGCGGCGGATCTCAACTGTCAGCTCATCCCGCCTATCACTCTACGTGCCATGCATTGCCCCCATACCCATATGTTGCCCCCATTGCCCCCCATACCGTGCTAGGCATTGCACGGCTACATTGTCAGCATCGACCGCCGCAAGGAGATGGGGGTAATTGTTGGAGGGCATGCGAGGGCATCCCCTCCAGGGCCGCCGCCGGTGCGCGGCCATCGGGCGCCATAACATGTATACCTACTAGCGCCGAGATCCCCCGCTCGGCTCGTGCGATACTATATTTCGTGGTCCAATACCTAGAGATACGCTCACAATGAGTAGGCGGCGGACAAATGTATAGCAGATTGAACGGCGAGGTGGGTACGGGCATGTCCATGCGGCGCAGAGAGGCGTTGGGGCTTGCGGTGGAAAGCCGGAAAGCATCACCAAGGAAGGGAGCTCGCTAGCCGTCGATCGGCGTCGCCGACGACTAGTCAGTCCGGGCAGAGAAGCGAGATGGCATGAACTTTGGACGGAGAAGCGGGGAGGTTGGCGGCAGCGATCCTCATGATATACCGCCGCCAAGAAAGAACCATGTACGGGTACGGACGGTTTATTTCAAGATAATGTGTGTACCCACCACCCCCGCCGACTTTGATCCCCGAGGATGTTGGACCCATACACATGTGGCCATAGAGCTATGGAACGAAAATGAATTATCTAGCGCGGGGGCACGAGCACTACTTGCTTCTCATTGTCTATTGGTGTATGTACCTCCCCACATGTTCTTGAGCTGACAAAGAGCCTAGGCCCGCCAGATTGCCGCGTCGGAAGGAGTTGCGTGGACTTACCGAGGCGGTACCGGATAGACCAAACGACCAGTAGACCAATAATCGATTGCGATATGAAGGGGAGGCTTTCAACATGCCCCCCATTCGGCTTTTTGTATGTTGATCGCGTGTGCGGTACGCCGCTTCGTGTTCGTGCTCCGCACCCCCCACCTGATACTTGTCGACCGTACCTTGCTACTGCAAATATGGCCGTTCGTACCGCAGTTTTCCGAATCTTGTGCGTTTCTCAGGACGTACAAACACTCGACAAACTTAATTGCGCTAAGCTCTAGTTTCCCCTGCCAACGGAGTTTGGGGGCTTAATGTACCACCCCTCGAGCTTGATGATGAATATGTTCACTATGCCTCATTCATTGCGACCCACGCCGATCTTATTTATGATTACGAGTTCGAGTCGCTAGGTCCTATGTACGGTCTTATCCGTTAGGCACTATTGCATGTTGTTACTTTACCGTGGGCGGTCAAATTGCGCAATTCGTATGATACGCTTCACATGAGTTCAGTTGCAAGGTGCCGGCCGATTCCAATCCGATGGAAGCGCATCGTGTGCCAGGCCTTCATGTGGAGCGCGCCTCTCATGTTCAAAAGTGCCCACGGTGCAATGAGGCTCCCCCACAGTCTCGTGAGTCTAGATCTTCGTCGATGGTATCGGATACCTTTATGTCGGGTGAGCACTCGACTGCTCCCATACTTATATGGACCACATCCCATGACGTCCGTGCTCTTGGTATGTCATCGAACTCCACGATCTGGGTGTCCACGTGCTTGAAAAGTTTATGCTTGAAGCGGGGGCCACTAAGGGGCGGGACTTACGGCTAGAGGCCCGCCGTTTTCAGTCGGGAGCTTCTCGAGATCGACTTGGGGATGTGATGTGGTTAGTAGACTTCATGGCCTCACGCCGTAATCTTGTTGTTAAGTGACGGTCACAAGTGCTCGCACGAATACCAATGTCCCTCAGGTAGGTGCTCGCGTGCCACTCCTTGGCAGTCTTGTATTGGGAGCTCAGCAAGGCAAACTCGTTGCGGATCTCCGCACTTCCGCTTTACTTGACAGGCCTTCGGTTCAATCGGTCCATTGATGCCATCCCTTCGCTTTGGAGGATGGGAGCCGGTTCGCGCCTATGGCGGTTGAGTTGGTCGATCGCTTGGCAATTTCGGTGGCCGTCTGTCGTTTCCCTCGCATGGGTGCAGTGGACGCGCGTTCATTGCGTTTTAATTGTTATGTCCGCATGCAATAGATCGTTCGTCGATATGCGTTTGTTCCCTTTCGACGGTTTTTGGGGGATGCGCGGCGAGAATTCGTGCAACGTGTTTCTCCTGCTCTTCATGGTACTTTGGGTTCTTACCTTCCCGACGCTTTGCAAGAGGGCAGTGCTGATGCTGTGGCATGCCTTCCTGTTCCTCGGGCTTAGGCCTGTGGGTTTTTTCCTCCTTTTATCTTTTTGCTTGGCGGTTTCCACTTCTTTTTATCTTGCGGCAATCAATTTGAATTTGCTGGTGGATTTCGCTACTTTCTTTGCAATTGTTTTTCTTTTCAATTTAAATGTAGAAATATATGTATTATAATTTGGGACGAGAATGGTACGTATATCCGGTCCCTTATATCCGGGGGGCGCAGAATGTTTTTTGAAAATGTACGTATATACTACGGCTAAAAGACGTACTCGCCGTTATTCACCGTTGAAAACATGATGATGACGCGATTTATTTTTTATATTCATACAGAAGGTAGTTTTCACCGGGCGGGAGGACCGTGGGATTCCGTTGCCATTTAAAAAGAAAAAATCAATAAGAAAGGGTTCCGCCGTGGATGTGGAGCCGCCCACAGACAAGTCGGGAGGGCGGATGCCGCAGCCGCGAGGGGAGCTGGTGCAGGAGCACGATCATCATCACGCCCGCCATCACTCTCATCTTGAAGCTTGCGCGACCTCTTTTTCAGTCAGAGCTCACCGGAAGGAATTCACTGCCCGCACTGGGGCGTCGTTAACGGGAGGGTTCCGAGGCGCTTCGTGTTTTGGGGGTAGAAAGCTGGCGTCGCCGCGGCGCGCCGCCACGCGCATAGTGGGGTTTGGTATAAGCAGGACAGAGCGGGGTTTTGAGTTTTGAGGCTCCGGGGCGGGCGGGCGTGGGGGCGCCAGGGGGGTCGTCCACCTCCGCAGTAGCATGTTACCCTCTGGTGGCGGACAGGGCACGCAGTCAGTAGGGGGCTCGGGGGGGCACGGCGAGGGCGGGAAGCGGGGGGTCGGGGGTGTCGAGAAGGGGAAGTACGCGGTGGCGGCCAACGAGGCGGAGTACATGATGTCAGACAGCGAGGTGGAGGACAGCGACGGCAGCGGCACGGAGGAGGACTCAAGCTGGATCACCTGGTTTTGCAGCCTCAAGGGTAACGAATTTTTCTGCGAGGTCGACGAAGACTACGTCCAGGATGACTTCAACCTGAGCGGCCTCAGCGCGCAGGTGCCGTATTACGACTACGCGCTGGACCTCATCCTCGACGTTGACACCCCCAACGACGACGCGCTGAGCGAAGAGCAGCACGAGATGATAGAGAGCGCGGCGGAGCTGCTATACGGCCTCATCCACGTCCGCTACATCCTCACCACCCGCGGCCTGAGCAACATGTTTGAAAAGTACAAGAACCTCGACTTTGGCCGCTGTCCTCGTGCCTTCTGCAACGGCCAGCCCTGCCTACCCGTCGGCTTCTCTGACGTCCCACGCAACAGCTCCGTTAAGATATACTGCCCCAAGTGCGAGGATGTGTACCACCCGCGTTCCAAGTACCACAGCAACATCGACGGCGCCTACTTTGGCACCACCTTCCCCCACCTCCTGCTCATGACCTATCCCGTCCTGCGCCCGCCGCAGCCCGGCGTGCAGTACGTCCCGCGCGTGTTTGGGTTCAAACTGCATAACGCCGGGCGGCCGCAGCAGCAGCCCGCGCTGGAGGGAGGAGGAGCAGGGGGCAGCGGGAGCAGCAAGGCCAACAACCGGGGAGGGGCTGCTGGGGACGCCCAGGAGCAGGAGGAGCAGCCACGGGGCGCTGGACCATCACGGACATGATGACTTCACCACCAGCCCACCACTCTTCTTGCCTCCCCTGATCTTTCTCTCTCCACAGCGCAACGGGTGACTGACTACCCAATAGGGTCAGGCGTACGCTGCATAGTCTCTCCCTGCAGTGGTCAGTCAGACACACTGGGCAGGATGGGTAATCGCGTGGCATCACCAGACCGTAGAGTGATTCACACATCGCCATCACTGCCGTCGCCGTCCAATCGCAGCATTCGAGCTGTGGCAGTTATTTCGGGGAGGCTACTGAACGTGGGCGGTGTCCACCACTTAGAATGTTAGGCAACTTTTCTGTGGAGGGGGGTGTGGACGTGGCAGGGGGCAGTGCGAAAACTGACCCACGGCATGCAACCCACGACTCTTCTCTTGTGATGGTTGGGACATGTGTGGCGGGCATTCAGCAAGCCCAACCCCCTTTTTGCAATCATGCGGCGACAGCTGCCAGTCCAGTCCCACAGCGCATCACAGCATTGCATTACAACACCCTGCCGCATAATTTACTGTCCGTTTATTGACTGCACGCCTTCTGCACACGGTTCCCTCCGATTAAAAGTACACAGAGTTGCGGAAATCACCAAAACGCAAAAAAATGGGATCGCTATGAACTCTGCAGTCTCTCGAATCGCGGGGTTATGTCGCCTCCTGCGCAGTTTCCCTCAGAGCTTCACGTAGTCTGATCTGAAGAAGCCCAACTTCTTTGTCTTCTCCTCTAAACTGGACCCCCCTAGCCGTTTAAGTTCATTTCCTGCTGTACCAGTGACCCAGAGTCAGTCACGCCATCACCACCTCCAGGACGCTGGGCTCCCCTAGAAACCTCCCTTCTCCTCTTCTATCTTTCGCACATCAACCGTGATAACTGTCTGCTGTTGCCAGAGGGCAAGCCTTCAGCGCCTTTTTGCACGCCTCATACGTAAAGTAACTCAATGCCGCGTTCGGGAGGACCTGAAAGCAACAGGAGCAGCAACAGTCACGTCACTGCGTGTCACGTCGTCATCAGGTGAGGTAGCCCCAGCTAATGGGGTAGCCGGGAGCAGCGAGCTCCCCATGCCCACCGTAACAATACCTGAAGCATTGCGGGTGTCACTCCGTTATAAAAGCCCCGTAGACCATCTGTCCGCATCACTCGCGTGCCCGCGGCTATCATCTGCGCCAGCCCGTTTCCATGTTGGACCGCACGACCGGAGGCCGCCCCTTTCCTCGCATTCCGAATCGTCGATAGCTGCATTTGCCTTCGTACCACCTGTCAACACAACGCCCACCGATCACTGATAGCCGTATTAACTAACACACACATACACAAACACACACACGCGCGCGCCTCTCACACATACAAATATACACACAAAGATATGTACATACATACACACGTCCTATCACACATACACACATACATACATACATACATACATACATACATACATACATACATACATACATACATACATACATACATACATGCATACATACATACATACATACATACATACATACATACATACATACATACGTAAGTACATACATACATACATACATACATACATACATACATACATACATACATACATACATACATACATACATACATACACTCAATCACATACTAGCACACCCACACCCACACGCCCTCAAACACACACACACACACACACATACATACATACATACACACACATACATACACACATACATACATACATACATACATACATACATACATACATACATACATACATACATACATACATACATACATACATACATACATACATACATACACACATATATACATATTGAAATGAGAGTGTGCTTTTGGCGAGTATCGTCAAAAGCACGATTGGATAGGAATGTCATGGAGCGATATCCATGTATTCCATTATTGTGTGCAGGTGTTGATTATTCCCTGAAATTTATCCTCTCACACATACATACATACGTACCTACGCACGTACATACGTACCTACGCACGTACATACATACATCCATCCATACATACAAACATACAAACCTACGTACATACGCACGTACATACATACATACATGCATACATAAATACATACATACATACATACATACATACATACATACATACATACATACATACATACATACATACATGCATACATACATACATACGTACGTCCGTACGTACATACAAACTCAGTCATACCCACTCATACTGGCATACATACTCCTACCCAAACATAAACATACGCACACGCCCATGACACACACATGCAAGACAAACATGAACACGGGCTCATGGAAAGGGCAAGGCCGCTACCTCCAGTGGGTAGACAAAGCCCTCCGCGGTGGCACCAGCCAGGCCACCAAACATCAGAGTCTGCAGCGAGGTGAGCTCCAGCCCGTCAATGGACGACAGCCCCATCGCCTCGGCGCGTCGTCGCAGTGTCAGGTCTTTCATGATGTCGTAGAGACTGTAAAACACTGCTCCGGAGGGGGCCATGCTGATAAGGGCAGGGGTGATGCCAGTGTAGAACTTGCTTAGCCCTTCCTGCATCCACCATCGTAGTTGCATCACCCCAATGTCGTCGTCAGAGGTCGCTACATGAACGGTCTATCAAGGGAGGCAGCGGACATTGCGGCACGCGTTGTGAGGACGCACCGTCCGCGCAATACCCTTCACTGTCGATATCAGTCCGCCGTACGGGCTGCCTCCAGGCGCCAGCATGCTGCAGGAAACCGACAGGAGCTCAGACGCTATAGGGGGCGGTGTTCGAGGGGCGATGGGCTTCGAGAGGGAGGAGGGGAGATAGAATGGGCGGGGTACGTAACGCACCGAACGCGCAGAACGTCCAGAGGAAAGCACAGCAAAGTGGCCGTCATGCCTGCGAGACATCAGACCGCCCCATCAGCGGCATGCCCAATGTGATGGGGGCGTATACAGAGGGAGGAGAAGTGGATGGTGGAGCGCTGCTGATGTGGAGGCCATGGGTGGTATGATGGTGATGTGTGAATGAGGCGGGGTTGACTTCATGTTCCCCTTACCTGCCATGGCACCCGCGACGAACCGAGCCACGTTCTTCCTGGTTTCTGCGTCCTCAGCGGAGAGAGAGCCGGGTGTCACCATTTGCCTTAAGCCGTGTGAGTAGACGTCGTAGCAGGTGAAGTTGAGGGCCTGGTGGGCCGCCCATGCACAAGCACAGCGTTCCCCCTCAGCGCCCCTTGCACCCTGCGCTAGTTCAACAGAAGTGGAGTAGTGCAGCAGTGGCTACCTTACCTTGTGGGGGGCGGTTCTGAGTAGGTTAAGCCCGTTACCCTTCCAAAACCCTAGCACCCCTTCCTGCCGCAGAATATGCTTCGCCGTGTCCCAGGCGTTGGTGGACACGTTGTGCAGCAGTATCTCTATCTTGACGCGCTCAAAGGGAGCCACGCAGGAGCGCGCGACGACGGCGGAGAGGGCACCGGAAACCAGGTACTTGCAGTAGTTGATGGCGTCAGAGAGCGCGGCGCGTCTTTTGGCCACCCTCGGCTCGCCGCCGCGCGTCAGCTCGAGACTGAGCGCGCCGTAACCCAGGCCATCCCGCTTCTGCGCCGCTTCCAACACGCTCCCGCTACAGCAGCATGATGTCGACGCCATAAGGTGGCTCCTCCGCCTGAGCACGCCAGCACCGTCGAGGCTGAACGACAACCCACCGCCCGCAACGCCATCCGCTTCCGACGACGACGCAGCACCGCTCGCGACGACGGTGCCCCGCGGGCCCACACCCTCCCGCGTGCTAAAGCGCGGGGCCATCGCTATCAGACGAACACCCGTAAAGAAGTTGTGCCTAGTTTCTGGGCGATACTTTAGTCGGGCGGCGCTGTGTGGGGCGGAGCGCGTCTGCTCTGTTCGAGCGCTGCTTTGGAGTTGAGATCAGATTTTGTTTTTATCGCGAGTGACTTTGATGGCGCAGTGACAGCCAACCGCGATAACGCTGCGACCACCTTCACGAAGAAAAAAATATGCAATGATAGGAACGGTGTGCGCTAGGTTTCTTCCGGGAGTGTCACGACCGGTCAAGCTCGATGGGTGTCTATCATCAAAGTAGCAGCGGTGGAATAGGTATCGGGTGACGTGTGCTGCGGGCCGATGGTTGAACGCGCGGTCGCTCGCTATCGCTACCGCTGCATGACCTAAGCTCGAGCGACATGGTGTATGGAGGCACCGCCGCGCGCCGCCGCCGTTGAAACTGGAAACGACCGTTGATTGCGTCTTGCATTCGATGAGGAGGGCCGATTTGCCAGAATCTCGGATCTTGAATTGCATCATCCGCAAAATATCAGCTGCAATCCGCGGATCATCCGCGCATCTATCGCTGCACTTTAATTAGCACCTATCGCGCATGTAATTAGGGTTCACAGGGTACTTGTATCGGCAATCTTTTTCTCGCCGCACATATGTTCCGCAAGTAGAGAGGTATTTGATTACCGGCATAGAAAAACGCACGGAGCACCAAATCTAAAAACAATTATTGACGATTTTCCCCGCCTCATCCCTGTCGGTGGTTTCCAGATTCAACATCCAACCTGCGCTAGTAATCCATCGCCTATTTTCGTAGTGACTTACTCCATAATTACTAGTAGTCCGTCGTAGTTGTGCCCGTCGTTCTTTGTATTTTTGTAATCATGCACTCACCATTGGTCTCTCACTACGTGCTTTTGTAATCACGAGAATAGCCCAGAGGCTCATAGTTGTGATACTTTTTTTTCACACAAGCGCACACACGCACCCCCTTTCTCTCTCACTATGTGATTTTATAAATACAACAAATAATACTCTTGTACCCATCCTAGGTATGTACAGTAGTTAATGACGTATCCTAATCCCAATCCCTATCCCAATACACCACCTATTTGCTTCTTTTCCAAACCAAAAATATCATACTTGTAATACCGAATCCTTATCGCGCTGATGCTAACAAGACACACCGACAGGCAGACACACACACACACACACACACACACACACACACACACACACACACACACACACACACACACACACACACACACACACACACACACACACACACACACACACACACACACACACACACACACACACACACACACACACACACACACACACACAGATTTTAGCAAATCAATGTTGTTGGATGTCGTTTTCCTGTTTCCCTACTTTCCTGTCCGCGTGTCTGCAGTGCATTTTGGAATTCATCTGCATTATTTTTCGGCGAGCTGTGTTTTCAAGTTGTTTAAGCTGATTTTCTTGTAATTAAATAAACTCGTTATATATTCGCGAGAGGGAGCAGGTCTACTTACCGGTAGTATTGATGCCGGAAAATGACGGAAACCGCTGATGCCCGCTACAAAATCGCATCATCGACAATCGGAGTAGCGACATAGTATGTTAGGTAGAATGATGTGGCAACACTACAATTCATAGACTTAAACCGTTAACCTAATGACGGAAGACGGTACAAAGCTTCGAAAACAAATCTGCTAGGTTTGTGCACCATGTAGTGCTTCCTTTTGCCGTGCTTTGGATTGCGTGATCCTCTTGTAACTCTTGCCCTTTTGTTTCCCCTCCATGTTCCCCTGTCCGTGCTCATGTTGTTCTTCTTGTAATCAATTCCAAAGCAAATGACGCTACGAATGAACACATGAACTTGAAAATCACATGCGGTGAGGAGCAATGAAGTCGTGGCGTTCGGCGAGAATAACAGAATAGCAGCGGAGGTCAAAGGCGACAAATCATGTTGCTAAACAACCAAGAAAGCGCGAGACGGTGAGAAGAGGAGGCCAAAATATTTATACAATGCCAAGTAGAAGCAATATACGTTGGCGCCACTTCCGAAACACAGGGACGAGCTTGATTGGGCGCTTGCGACTACTCTCACCGGCCAGCCTTCACGCAACAAAAAATATAATAAAGATCGCGCCTCAATTGCACGAAAATTTAATTTAATTGCAAAATATACTAACTAGTCGTTGGCTGCCGTCTGAGGGTTGTCCGAATTACACCATCTAGGAGTCTTACTAACCGGGGCTAGACCGTCGTTGCCTATTATCCTATCTTCTCCGAATAAGCAAACGGGCTCCATCAGAGAACACGTACTCTTCGGGGTCCAAAGAGGAAGATGTTGCGCCCATGCTCTAATACAAAGAGGACAAAAGGTGAGGTAGTGTTGTAGTGGATATCATTATGCATGAGCCCATCATTATTTTGCGTACCCGATTATCATGGTTCTGTCCTAAAATTCCAAATGCTCGGAGCTATCGACAACGGGGACGGGGTCACTCCCATGCTCGTTTCTTGGTGGGTAGACGCGACCTTTCAATTGCGGGACCGCGCGGAGTTCATCTCGGTTGACGACTGGGGTAAAAACATATTACAAAAAAAGCGTTGATAACCACCAAGCAACGATGGCGCGATATGAACTGTAATATATATCACATAGATAGCGAGCTGCAAGATATATTAGATATACAAGCGAGACCTCATCGCTCCATTCATTCAATATATAAATGAATTGCATACGAGTGCAAGGTGAGTGGAATACTTGAGATGTGGCTGCGCGCGTGGAGTAGCTAGTCATGGAGGCTTGCTTCGAACTTGGTTTTCTAGAAAGCTGTTGGCAATGTGACATGTTTGGTAGTGAAATGGCATCGTTTCGCATTCGAAGTAGATTTTTTTTTATTTTCGTAAACTAAGATTGGTGCTTGATGAGTTGAAACAAATAACGTCGAGCTGGTTCAGTTGAATCGACGAGGGCGCACTTGTCATGACGACGCTAATTTTGCATTGGGTGAAAGCAACTTTGATGAGATGGGCACCTCACCGCTTTCCACTCCTTGTGGATGCTAAAGTAATTCATCGCTTTGATTTTTCATCGTTCATCCGATAGACGTTCTTGAAAGACAAGCTAAATGAAACGACATGGTTAATTTCTTTTTATTGTACTCGTGGAGAATGAAGATGCAACCGGACACGAAAAACCCATTTAATGAGCATGCAAGACCGCATGAGAGAGAATTCACGAGTCTTTTCAAGCTTTCAGAGAGCGATATGCAAAGTTCACGCGCGCAATGTGAACGTCGATTAAGGATTTAAATTCGCAAGCTTAACAAACATAATAATTGCTCAGAACACAATCGAAACCGATTCCATTACATTTATTCAGTTTTGATTATTTGCAGCGAAAAGATATTCAGATCCCCCAAACTAGTTTTTCCTTACCTCCAACTCTTCCGTTACTGATTGGCAGGCCATCAGAACGCGCCTGTGGCAAGGTGTAACTACACAAAAATTCCTGTAAAACGAAAATTACTTACGACTTGTACCAAGTTTGCACTGGGAATGCCTCAAGTGGTGTCGGAGTAATTTGGCCACCCAACGCCAAACTGACTTTTCATCGACAACGGCTCAAAGCAGCTCCTCGCCATATCATATATCATGTGATGCGGGTTATCGATGGGCCCGTGTGTCCAAATCGATGGAGTGCCACACATTATGCGAAAGACAGCGTAAAATGCATCTTGGGTGGTATTTCAATTCTTGCACAATTTGACGGGTTCGGTTTCCGCTACCGAGTGCACTCACGCCACATGCAATAAATCTAAACCCCGAAGTAGTAAATGACATGCGAAGGGCGTTGCCAAACCTTCCCCATTGAGTCCACCGACGTATAAAAATGAATTGAAAATGATTTACAACATGTACCGCTCTCACTGTGCGGTTGCTGTCAAAGGGCCTCCTTGCATAAGCCGTCCAAGATTTTCCAGTGCTATGCAAGAGTTAGGCCGGGTTCCCTATTCTTCCTAGTTGCCCCTAGGAATAGGGACTAAATGAGCAAAACCGCTAGGGAGAGTGCAATAAACTTGCAGCCGTACCAAAAGATGGAACACACCGCATTGCATTACACACTGCTCAGTGGAGAAGCCCCTGTTTGAAATCCTCCAAATCCCCCATCAGCACGGCAAAAAAAAAACATAATGTGAGCACTGCCATCGCTACCTCCGATCGCCCAGCTAAGGGACGTCCACCCACGTAGACATCGTTCCGCTACATCCCGCCGCGACGTGCTTGCACAAGACAAAGATATACTCTTCTTTATCAAGTGCTTATTGCAAACATTTTGCTGTGCTGACAGGGACGAAGGCATCCTACGACGGCCATCTAATAGTAATGCAGTCGCGGGCGGGTGGATATTTTGTTCACAAACCGACGGGAGCAGTCGCCATCTTACTTGACGCTACGACCGCCGCCTTTCCGCTCCTCCGACGTTGGTGCCACTTTTCTTGCCACACCACAACACAGCCACGCTGTGCGGCGGGGGCTGACTCACGACGGGCGGTCGCAGAGCTGATGTTGTAGCCCCTCGAGAACGTTGCCTGCGCAACATTGATAACATCACCACGATGTCGAGAATGAAAAATTGAAGTTGCGTGCCCCATGCACCGCGTTCACTGTCCGGTTGATGTCTTGGCACGGCCCACCCATTTTTGCCGCAACACAACTCTTAGGATCAGGGTTCAAGACCGGCCGCCCCATGGCTAATCGTAAATACTCGTCATGACTGCATGTCGCAACCTCGATATCGACACATTGGGGATCGAAATATCTGAACCAAGGCGGAAATCACCGGCATTTCGAAATAGATTCTTTTTCATGATATACTATGCAAAGCTCCTTCTTCAATTCTCAATGCTTTGAGGGTTTTCGCACATTGTTCATGCGCACGGTGTGGTACGGGACGGGTGGCGGCGCGATAAGCACAAAAGGGGCAACGGGAAAGAGGAGGAAGTGAAGTGGTGAGAGGGGGTGGTACCTTTGAGCAACCCCTCCCCCTGCGCGATGTCGACCAACCGGCCAATCAGCTCCACCATCTCCGGCGCGCTCATAGTGGTCGCCTGTGCCGACGGAAGCGACGGGGGGCACACGCCATGGGCGCGATCAAGATGTCATAGAACAAGGAGATAATAAGGGAGGGGGGGGGGTAACAATGAAAACAATCATTAACAAAGCAATTGTAGCTTATCATATGAAGAAACATTGCGCCACACTACAAGCTATAACACGTAAGGGGATAAAATATAGGATGGCCACATAATTGAAACACGACAAAAATTAGCGTTAACAAGACAAAATTCCAAAAATGTAAGAAGCCCATAACATTTTTTGCTAACAATAAAAAAAACACTACAGTGAAACGGAAGCAGGGAAAAATTACAATAGACAAGAAGGGCAAGAAAATTGTTAGATAGAGTATGCAAAAAAAACGAAAGAAAAGGAAAGTTAAAACTGTAAAACCAAATGTATAACTGGTAAAAACATGCGAAAGTGATTCAGCGACCATGGTATGGATGGAAGGAAGGAATGTAGGGGAGCGGTCGCACCATGTCGATGACGTCGGAGACGGAGGCCTCTGCGACGTGAATGATGTTGTTGAACCAGAGGTAGGAGAAGACCGCCATGAGCATCTGGCAGTCCATCCTGTCCGTCATCCCGCCGTGCCCTGGAATGGAGTCGCCAAAGTCTTTCACCTTGAAGGCGCGCTTGAAGCCGCTGGCGAAGAAACCACCTGCGAAACGGAACCGAGTGGGGAGCGAAACGGAGGGGTGAGAGCTAAAATCAGGCGAGGTAAATAAAAGAAAAAAATAACCCTTACCCTAAATTGATGATAAGGCCCCATCGTAAATGCAAACACTGACCTAAACCCAAACCTTAATCCAGACATTGGCGTTCAGACCATAAATCCCAAACTTAAATGCAAACCCTGTTTTTTACTCAAACCCTAATATAAACACTGGCGTTATTACCATGAATCTCAAACTTAAATGCAAACCCTTATCCTGTCTCAAACCCTAATACAAACACTGGCATTCAGACCATGAATCCCTAACTTTAATTAAAACCCTATATTTCTTCTCAAACCCTTATATAAACAATGGCGTTCATACCACGATTCCCTAACTTAAATTAAAACCCTATTTTTTACTCAAACCCTAATACAAACACTGGCGTTCACACCATGAATCCCTCACTATAATTTAAGCCCTGATTTAAAACCCAAACCCTAATCCAAAAACTGGCGTTCATACCATGAATCCCTAACTTAAATTCAAACACTTTTTTTCTGAAACCCTATTCCAAACATTGGCGTTCAGACCATGAATCCCAGAGTGGCCAGTCGAGCCCTCACCCGCAACCTCGATATTAAAACAATAAACCCTAAATGACACATAAGCCCCGACATTTACTTACATACAAACCCTAAATTGTATGTTAATAAAATTCCACACTGTAAACCCGCAGCACCATAAACCCTAACTAAACCCAGCGACTCAAACCCTCATTTACGCAGTGCCTGAGCAGGAGGCAGCGCACCGAAGGGGCCGATGAGGGAGGCAAAGACGGCGAGCGCGCAGGCGTGCAGCTGGATGGGCTGCGCTCTGAAGCTGACCCCTTTCACCCACTCGATCGGGCCATGCGGCGCCCAGGGCTGCCGCGACAGGTCGGCGATGGGCTCCAGCAGTATGTCCGGCACCCAGGGGTCCAGGTCGTACACCGTGAACACCGTCTCCGTGTACAGCGGGTCGTCCTCGCAGTCCAGCGAGCCAAGGATGGAGAGGTCCTGCACGCGGAAAATCACACGCCTCGACACACTCACACACATATACGTACGTACTACGGAGGCACATACAGCCCTTCACGCTCCAATCAATTACACGCGCTGACACTTAAACACATACCACTGCACACGCGCAAACACACACACACACACACACACACACACACACACACGTGCACAAAACAAAATACAGAAATAGACACGCGCGCACAAGTACACACATACATATACACGCCCACAAACTTTACAGATAGACACTCGGACTCACATATACACACAAACACACGAGCACGCGCACACATACACAAAAAGTACATATATATATAGATAGGCCCTCGCACACACATAAGTACGCACATACGTGCGCACATACAGCCCTTCACGCTTCAATCAATTACACGCGCTGACACTAAAACACATACCACTGCACACGCGCAAACACACACACACACACACACACACACACACACACACACACACACACACACGTGCACAAAACAAAATGCAGAGATAGACACGCGCGCACAAGTACACAAATACATACACACGCCCAATTTTTTTACAGATAGACACTCGGACTCACATACACACACAAACACACGAGCACGCGCACACATACACAAAAAGTACATATATATAGATAGGCACTCGCACACAAACACACACACACACACACACACACACACACACACAATATCAAACGCATATACAAAAAAAATTCCACAGAATCAAACAAAAACACGTGCACATTTGCAAGGTACACAAAAACGCGCGCGCATGCTGGGAAAAGCACTCGTAGTTTAACAACACAAACAAGATTGCATATATGATCACAAATTTACACACAAAATCAGACGGACACGCTCACGCATACACACCGCATACAATCCCACGCACACACCCACAATCGCACACAGAGAGAGACGCAAGCATGCGTGCATAGATATGTGCATACATAGACGCTTATACAAACACGCAAAAACGCAAAAACCAAGCACAACGTGTACACACATAAAAAAACCAAACACTAAACAATAACAGCACACGCCAGTACGCAACGCCCCTTGGCAACGCTTGCCATGCAACGCATCGCGCTCGCGAAAAGGCGAAATCGTAAAGAGGAGGGGCGGGCGGCTGCCCTACCTGGCGGGCGCAGGTCAGCCACTTGTACCTTCCCAGAAAGGCTGAGAGGAAGAAGGCGAACACGATGGTGCCGACGGCGCCCCCGACAAAGCCCTCCCAAGTCTTCTTCGGCGACAGCTTTATCAGCGGCGTCTTTCCGAAGAAAAAGCCTACGAGAAATGGGGCGGCACGTCGAAACAGTCACTATCCATGCGCATTCCAACGCAATACATGTCAAAACATTTAGGATAAACATTTCCAAGGATTTTCATATGAAATAGACACTAAAAAGAATACATCGCAAACACTCCCATCAAAGGCAATTCAGAAAATAGGAAGGTTAAACTATGTCGACGAGAATGTACTCATGATAAGTGGTCCAAACGCAATGCCACGTCATAGACCGTAATTGAATTTGCAAATTATATGTTAAAATGTAAGAAAGATAAATGTTGGAAAAAATGATCAAAATTCGGAAATCAACTATTTAAAGACATGTTTTGTTTTAAAATGACGAGTCATTTGTCCAGCGACACCCGATGCCAACCATTTGAATAGGCAGCAGTGGGTTAGGGAAAGCAGTAGTTGGTGGTTGGTGGTGTGGGTGGTGTGCGGGGGGGGGGGGGGGGGGGGGGGGCTTCACCTGCCAGGTACGCCGCGATGTCGTTGGTGATGATGAGTGAGCAGGGGAGGATGAGCCAGATGAGGCCCTCAAAGGTGTTGGAGACAAAGAAGGAGGAGGGCACAAAGACGGTCATAAGAATCATGTGCGTCCATGCGTACTGTCCAAACTGGTACAAGTACATCTTCTTCTTCAGGCTCAGCACAAACATGACAAAGCCTGCGCACACCCACGCACGCGCGGATCACCTACCGCTTAAGCCACGCAAAGAAAACAAAAACTTGCCGCAAACAAACGCCCAAGTACTTGCTCACGTACACACATGGCCTTGCACACATTTCAACGCACACACATACGCATACACAAACATTTACACGCACAGGCAAGGACAAACAGAAGCACATGTCAACACATACACTATAGCACAGCAATACACATACACATTCAAACAGATTTCTGTACACGTGCGCACAATAAAACAGACACACAAGCTTACTTAATTATTCGCACGTTACAGCTACAAACACATACACACACACACACAAATACATGCACACATACAGACATACAGACAGACATACAGACATACAGACATGCATGCGCATGCACACTCATCTACGGAAACACACACACAAACACATACACAGACACACATACACACACACACACACAAACACATACACAGACACACATACACACACACACACACAAACACACATTAGCCTCACATGTATGCACGGCATGTCCTCACCTGCACAGTAGAGCGAGAACGACACCAGCGTGTGCCTCCGCAGGACGCCACCCACTATCTTTATCAGCGTCTTATCGTATGTGATCTCCGACCACAGATTCTTCTTGATAAACCTGCACCCATGATGCCCCCCCAACAGACAGCACAACAACACGACAGTGACCGCTGTCAGCCCTTACACGTGAGTAAGTCCTGGTTGGTCTGGGCACACACTGTCGCACGGTCACCGCCCGCAATCCTCACCTGCCATACATGTAAAACGCCGCCACCGAGAAGAAGTACCACTGCTGCGCCCGAAACCCCCTGAGGGTCTCCTCCTTTTGTGTGATGCGCGCCATTTTGAACAGCTCGCCCACCATCGTGAACTGCGCGGCCCACCACAGCACACACCCTCAGCCCTACCACCAACCTCATTCACCATCAGCTTCGAAACCAAACAACAAACAAACCCAATCTAGCTCAACAAACCTACCACCTCCTCCCACAACCGACTGCGTCTCAATCTTGCTTGGTAGGACATCCCAATCCAACCAATGTAGCCTATCACCCAATCAGCTCGTACTCCCAATCGATCAACACACTTCTACCACTATCAACAAGCCAACAATTAAAGCAATAAGATCTGTGCGCCTCCGCATACACAAAATCTACCAAAAGAACCAAACAAGCACCCAATCCTATCTCCAGCTATGTACCGTTTCAACTGCTTCATCGCAACCACTCCCGACCAATCAACCAGGCACCCAACACGACTCCCCACTCCTCACATGCACCGCTCCAGCCTTCGCCACCACCTCGCCCAGCAAACTAACGACATAATGAACCCGCGAAACAACTTAGCCTATCTTGCCAACTAGTCAGTTACCCAACCAACACACCGTTCTACTCATAAACAAACGCGCTGTCCACTCCGGGTCAACAACTCAAACCAGCCCCGCAGACAACCCTCCAGCCCATGAATACCACAACCAGCACCACCCCCCACAAATCTAGCAACCAGGCGGCCTGCCAATATCGTAACCTTCACAATAGCCACGTGCTGAGCTCCATCCCAACCCAAGGCAGCCAATCCAATCCCACCCCAGCCCAATGCTGAGCCAACTAGCTCTTATAACAGTCAACCGTCAAGGCAATCAGCCGTCCTACCCCAATGCCACATCCGTTGCTCTCACACTAACCCAACCAAAAGAAAACCTGTCCCTCGTACCCGCCACACGCCCGGCATTGCTCCATTCCAACCCATCAACCAAGCAGGCAACCACCCCTCCATACCCTCAACCACACACTCATCACCACTCCAACGAAACCTAGCGATGTCCGCCAACCGCCCAGCCGATGAAGCAACAACCTGGCCAGCTTGATCATTCATCTCGCACTCAGCACTGAACCCAGTCGATCAATCATTCAGCCAAACTACACACCGGCTTCATGATCAGATCCATGCCTGACATCAACTCTCCCCACCAAGCCCGTCGACCACACAAAACTAGCCCAGCAGCACCCCACCCACCCAACCACCCAACCAACCAACCTCCCTACCTAACCACCGACCATCCCTGAAGCTACAGCACACGAAGCACCACTCCCAGCCAAGCACGAAGCCAGCCAAGCCATAATTCACATCCTCAACACCACGCCTTTCCATCCACACGTCAAGCTAGGCTTCCATACGGGCTACCATCCACCACAACTGTCGACCGCCCCGCCGCCCCTTTCACGAACACAACCGCAGCCGAAGAGGGAGGAGCGGAGGGGAGGGAGGGAGGGAAAGGGCGGACCTGGATGGCAAATATGAGTGCCACTAGGAACACGTGGCCCATGTAGACAAAGAAGATGAAGAGGGCGATGAGGAAGACGGTGGAGGCGGTGCGGGTGAGGAAGCTCCGAAGTTTGTTGCGGTGCTCCGCACTCGGCGGCGCCCTCCGCTCGCGCGCCTCCACCCCCGTGTCGCTGTCCTCGTCCTCCTACACGCAGTCACGCCCGCAGTACCCCACGACCAGTAGCCCCATCGCGTCAGTCCTGGTGCAGTCACCCGGGACATTCGCCAGCGGGAAGCGACAAAGGTGCGCAGCACGAGCGGAGTCGGAGATGCGCGTAAATTGAGGGCGCGGGAGGCGACAGCGGCCTGCTCACCGTGTCCGTGTTACGACTGGGGGCTATCCGCCGGCGGAGGGAAGTCTTGCCTTCGTTCGCCATTGCTGTGACGTGGTTGTTTTACTTTCGCTGAATGCGAGGCGGAAGTGAGGTGCCGTATTACGGCAACTGCAGTGGGGCGCGAGCGGGGTAGCGTAGCATCGGCAGTGTGCAGCTTACTACGTCCGCCGGATCTGCTGACGGCCCGCGAGGTTCAGGTCTTAACGCGGAGTCGGGCACAGATTTTGGCCAGAATCCTGCCAGAATCGCGACCCAATGTGAGTGAATGAGTATGTTGTGTGCTTTTGCACAGTGACAGGTTTGTCTTTGATGGTGACGGGCAGCGTCGGCGACGAGAATGTTGCGTGAAATAGTGTTAAATGATAAGGATACAACTCATCTTCCGCGGATGATGGCCAAGTTCATCTAAGAACCGGCTTAAACTGTAATAAGGATACAACCGGCGATATATGGAATATTGTGATGGAATAATAGCTATCGCGGAAATGAGCGGACGAAAAAGTACATAAAAGAAGGTTTATGTTATTTGTATTAAATATTCCCGCAAGAAAAGATGTATCCTCTTATCACTCTTGCCCTTTTCTTTCCCCTCTCATTTTCTCTGTCCGTGCTCATGTTGTTTCTCTTGTAATCAAATTACCAGTACCAATCACAAGAAAAGGTAGTGGAGACCACCGAGCAAACGAAGGTTTGTGTTATTTATATAAAGGATTAAATATTCTCACAAGAAAAGGTAGTGGAGACCACCGAGCAAACGAAGGTTTGTGGTAATTGTATTAAGGATTACATATTCTCACAAGAAAAGGTAGTGGAGACCACCGAGCAAACGAAGGTTTGTGTTATTTGTATAAAGGATTAAATATTCTCACAAGAAAAGGTAGTGGAGACCACCGAGCAAACGAAGGTTTGTGGTAATTGTATTAAGGATTACATATTCTCACAAGAAAAGGTAGTGGAGACCACCGAGCAAACGAAGGTTTGTGGTAATTGTATTAAGGATTACATATTCTCACAAGAAAAGGTAGTGGAGACCCCCAATCAAACGAAGGTTTGTGTTATTGGTGTTAGTTGATTCCACTGCTTTCATTGCAACAAATGAGACGAATACAAACGACAATAAACGGGATTTTCGTTTGCAAGTGGCGGTAAAAAATACATGAAAGAAGCTCTATGTTGTTTGTATTAAAAAAACTCACAAGAAAAGGTAATGGAGACAACCGAGCAAAAGAAGCTTTATGTTATTGGTGCTTGTGGATTCCACTGCTTTCATTGTAACAAATTAGAAAAATACAAAAGACAAGCATGTTCTATTTTGTAAATGGCGGTAATATGCCGGAGCATCTTGCAAAGTGGCGGTATGGGAACTAAATCTGAAATGGGCCGGGAAGGCAACGATTTATTTTGATTCAACTGCCGTTTTTCTTCAGGAGCCCGATTCTAACCGCAAGTACTGGAATTCAAATATATTTTTCACGTGGGACGGTGGGTAGGCCGCGCGTGAAGCCATCAAGGCGGCGCACGATAATATTGCGCCCGGCGGCTGGTCGCTCCAATGTCCTTGGTCGTCGGGGTGAATAATGCTACCCTCGGGATTCCGTGCGTTTTTTTTGCTTTTTTTTGCGTCCCCGGGAATTGGGACTGGCAAGGAAACCCGCACCGGTACCATGTACATGCCGCGTTTTGCAAGCACGACTGAGAGAAGAAGTTCAAAATAAACCTCAAACTCATCATCGATAATGCTCATGGGTAAGCGACGCTCGTGTAAGTGCATTACGTACCATTGTACGAGAACCGTACCGTACTGCGGTAGCCTCACACGAGGCAAGTGCTAGAGCTTCACCAACTAAAACATTCTAATAACATGCAAACAAAAACGAATGCATTCCCGGCAGTGGCCAAGAAAGGCTTGCCCTACCCGTCCGGCCCATTCGAGTAATGCGAGAAGGAGCAAGGCCCATCTCACGGAGCAAAACATTTCGGGAGTGCGATACATGAAATGCAAAGAAAGCAATATGAGGGAGGGCTTGGCGCTATAGTAGCAGAAACAAGTTCCCATTTCATGTAAAATGAATGGCGCCATGAAGGGAAGGGGGACACCGCCTAAAAGCAAGGCATTTGTATCTTCGGGGGAGGAAGCGAACCAATGTACAAAACCATTAAAATCTAGGGCTAGTGTCCCAAATTTACGGCGGTTACACTTCCAACGTTGGCATTCAAGCATTGTATATTATATAGACTATGGCATATCCGTGATGCATGCATGACAATTATGGAGGACACGTTCAAGCATTCCCTGCTATTAGTGCATGTAGCAAAGACATTGTTGACATGGTTTATATGAACGAAATCTCCGGCGGCTCGCCATCTCAAGTGTCGGTGCCGTCGTGTGCACCATGTGGGATACTAGCAAGCTTATTATGGGTCAATTTTGAATACGTGCTGTCAAAATCGGGCCCTTTAAGGTTAACCACAATGAGATAAAGAATCATCGTTATCTTCCCGGTCCATTTCATATTCACATCTTATAACACCAATTATTATTTGCAAGATGCCACCGGCATATTAATTGGTTTACGATTACTTGCAAAAACTCATTTGACGAAAGAATGATTGAGCGGACGGCGCGTATCAGTAATCCTTAAAACGAATGCTTTTACAAGGAATAAAGGGGGTGGAAACTTCTAAGCTAGAAGGGGCAAGGAAAAAGATAAACCCACATAACTGAGCCCGAGGAACACAAAGGCATGCCACAACATCAACATTGCCTTCATGCAAGGCGTCGCGAAGATAGGAACCCAAAGTACCGTGAAGAGCACCATAAAGACATTGTATGAATTATCGCCGCACATCCCCCCAAAAACGTCGAAAGGGAATATAAGTAGATCGACGAACGAAATGCTACATGCGGATATAAGTACCAAAACGTAGTGAACGAGAGCTTGCACCACCCATGCGAGGGAAGCGACGAACTGTCACCAAAATATTTTCCCTGTCCTCGTGTCTATAGAGCTTTTCATAATTATGTAGTATTTTTCAGCTTCTTGTGTTTTCAAGTTGTTTAAACTTGTTTCTTGTAATTAAGATTCGTTTACTTATTCACTTGTCTGCACGCTCTTGAGAACCTTGTTAGCTTTGCTCCTTCCTCGTCGGTCGCTCTCATGCGTATGCTAATTCGCCAGTGGACAGTTTTCCATGCTACATGTCATACTAGTACATTCCATATTATGCTTGGAATAGCTTGTTGTTGGCAACTTGCCCATAGAACCCGTTCTTGTGAGCGCTTGTCGCGACACCTACCCGGCATGAGACACGCGCGACCAACACAACACGTACGACCATGATGATGACTTCCTCGGGACAAGCTAGGGTGACGGCTAGACCTCGGCTACCTTCAGAAGTTGAGAGGGGGTTTTAGAACTAGCATCCCGTTGCCTAGTGCTTATGCACAAGGCAATTTTCTGTCACGTAAGTACTTTGTGTCATGCTATTAGAGGTACTCTAGTTCCCTTTCAGTGACGGTCGGCCGGCCCTACCGGTGCCTTCGCCGGCCGCCATCTCTCTCCATTCGCTTTTCTAGTCACCACAGTTGCCCCCCTTGTGGGGCCGGCACGGCCATACGTGTAACCACATATACTTCCATCTCCAACAACATGACGTAGCGAGACCAAATCCATGCAAATATTATCATAAAATTACTGAAAACCGTACATGGGCGAAAGACATTTGAAACGACAAAAATGAAAAGGGGGGGATTGAAGGTTTAATAGTGAAACAAACAGTAGTCGTGCATCCACATATATGAAATCCTTGCGGTCTTTAATTGTCAGTGTAAGGAAAACCACAAACGGGCGTTCGTAACAAGTAAGAGGGCAAGAGTGAAAACACAATATATTGTGGTCCTTAAATACGACTATATTTGTTTAAGAGAGCGGAGGCCTATCCAATAAGAGGCCACACGTACGCCACACGTTATGAGACAACCGAAAGAGATATTTCTATGTTTGCGACGGGGCCAACCTTATCAAATACCTTGTGATGTCTCACCTCCTATGAGGGACAGGGCGAGGGCGCATGCGACCAATCTACAGGGTGAATAATGTGGCAACGTAGGGCATGCACGCACATGAGGAACCGCAGCGTTGTCCACGGTATCAACCACTTCCCAT
>JAPMLY010000900.1:0-25000 GCA_026401115.1 Tetraselmis chui
GTGAGGTATTCTGTGTCTAAGTGTGTGGTGGGTGCGGTGGGGGTGGAGTGAGTGGTGTGGGAGGTGCAGATGCCGGATTGGAGGGTGGGGGGTGAACGGGGGAGGTGAGGGGAGAGGAGGGGGATCCACGAGGGATGTATAGTGGTGGGGGGGGATGCTTGGTTGGTATTGAGGCTTGTGATGGGGAGGCGGTTGTGTATAGTATCGAGGGGTTCGGTGAGGATTGCTGCGAGGAGGCGGATGGGAACTGAGAGGGGGGTGGTGGACCCCGTGAGTGTGGTGATGGATTTGCATGATTTGAGGATGAAGGAGGATGAGGTGGCTCTGAGGAGGACTTGTGGCCATGTGGTGATGTTGCTTTTCCAGAGGGGGGTGAGGCGGGGTAGGAGGGAGGCGTGTGTTTTGCGGGGGGAGAAATCGCAGTAGGCTTGTTTGTATGTGTGAGGGTCGGTGATGTGTGTGGCTTTGTCCCGGAGTGAGGTGAGGAGGGCGTTGTCTTGAGTGGTGAAGTGGGCACGGATTGTGGAGGCGATAGGGTTGGTGAGGGAGAGTGGGGGAATGTTGTGGAATAGGGTGCCCGCATCGCGTTGAGCTCGGACTAAGCACTTTAGTGTGGGTGGAGTGTAACAGGATGACATGATGGATTCTGAGGGCCAGTGGGAATACGTTGTGGATAGGGTGCGTATGTGTGCGCGGGCCATGTGGCCTCTATAGCCTGAGTTATTCATGATTTTATGTAAGTGGCATACAGTGAGTTGTGCGGCGTGGGCTTTGAGGGAGGGGAGGCCGTATCCTAGGTCTGATGTGGGGCGGTGAAGGGCGGTGCGGGGAAGGTTACGTACCGAGGAGACGGCGGAGCGGAGTGCGCGGCAGATTTGTCCTTCGAGAGTGTCGAGTTGGGAGTCGGTGAAGAGGCCGAGCTGGAGGGTAAAATGTTTTCCGATGAGGAGGCCACGGATGACCCTGATTCTGCGGGATTGAGTTAGTGGGGAGGTGGAAAGGGCGGTGATGAGGGATGCAGTGGTACGTTTGAGTTCATGCCAATGTCTGGTGAAGTTGAGGGAGGTGTTTAGTTCTACCCCTAGGACGCGGTATGTGTCCTTGGGGCCAATGGAGGGGATGGGGGCCGGGGTGGAGTTTAGGGAGATGAACTGTGTTTGCAGGCGGGATGCGAGGAGGGTAGTGTTGGCGCGGGTGAGGGCGTTGCCTGTACGCCAGAGGGCGCCGGTGATGCAGCATTTGCGGATGTTGACTGTCATGCCGGTGTAGGCGCTGAAGAGGGAGAGTTTTCTGAGCTGGATGGTCATGTTGGGGGTCGAGCCCGTGGCGAGGCTGAGGTCGTCGGCGAAGCCGTGTCCTGGGTATGTGGCTGTGGGTTCTGTGGGGTCAACGTTAGTGGTGGGGGGGCCTGGGCGGTAGCCCCGGCTTCCCACCGTGAGCCAGCGAAGGAAAGGTTCAAGGAAGAGGGTGAATAGGAAGGGGGAGAGGGTGTCGCCCTGGAGGGTTCCTCGATTGATGTCGATGGAAGGGGTGGGGCCGTGAGGAGTGATATATGCTGTGGTTGAGACCCCGTATAGTTGTTCGCATGTGTCGACAAAGGTGGGAGGCATACCGAGTTGACGCATGTGTTTGAACATGATTCGGTGGTCCGCGGCGTTGAAGGCACCTTTGAAGTCCGCGTACATGACGTAGATGTCTTTGCTGTGGAGTTTCGCATCCTCCATCGTCGTAATGAGGGAGGATAGGGCGTCGTGGATGCTGCGGTGTTGTCGGAAGCCGTCTTGTTGGTCGCTGAGAATGCCGTGGGTTTCGGCGTACTTCGAGCCTGCATCTTTCATTAGAGCTGTCCAGAGTTTAAGGAGGTTGTTCATGAGGGCGATAGGGCGGTAGTTATCGAGGAGGGAAGGGTCGCCCTTTTTATGTAGGAGGCAAGTTGTGCTGTGGCACCAGTCAGGAGGGGTGTAGGATTTATGGGCGAGGAGGGAGAGGAGAGAGAAGAGGGCGGAGCGGGTTGCCGGGGGCAGGAATTTAATTATTTCATTGGGGATACCGTCGGGGCCGGGGGCTTTGCCGGTGCCTAGGGAGTTGAGGGTGTTATCGAAGGTGTCGCGGGTAATCATGTCGGCTAGGGTGAGAGAGGGGTCCCCGCGGGGTTGGATGGTAAAGTTGTCGGGGTTGTCAGGGAGTTCCCATGGGGGGGTGGGGAGTTCGGGGGGGGTGGCGCGGTCGAGTTCTTTAGCGAAGTGAGTGTGCACCGCGTCAATGACGGCGGAGGGAGAGGATGCGGTGGTTTTATCGGGTTTGGTAATGCGGTGAAGGGTGGAGGTGGTGCCGGCGGGGGGTAGGAGGCCACTCTTAATTTTTAATCGGCGGTGAGATAGTTTGGGGCAGGTGTCATAGGCTTTGTTGGCTCGAGTTTTTATTTTATTAATCCTATCCGTGGTGGTGGCGCGAAGAAGTTGGCGTATGCGTGCTTGGCTTTGTTGTTTGATGGCGTCGGGGGAGAGATATTCGGTTGTGTTTAAGAGGGCCTGGGCGATGGCCGTGCGGGATTTGTATGCAGTTAATTATACCGAATTTAAGCAAATTCAGAAAATAAAATATTGCCGCCGCTCACCATTGCACGAAACTAAATAAAGTTTAGCATGTCTCACCTTAAATCTCCAACAAACGGCATGCGCCTTCTCAATAAATGCGGCGCTTGCGACTTACTATTGCCTCGGGATATCCTTTTATATCTGTCTCATCCGCGTCAGGACGCTTTTTGAAATAATATAAAGAACAACTATTAAATGCGAGTAGTGTCGTGGGTCTTGACAATATCATGGCTTGGGTCCCAAATATCACCCCGCACACAGCAACCCCGACCCTCCTTCCACACATGAATCGCCGACGCGGCAATGTTTACATATCCCTCCGTAGGGCTAGTAATGGACACATCTGTACGCTAGACTCCGGGGGAGTCCTGGCCCTCCACCTACAAGTATTCGCTATAGGTGTTCGCAGCTTATTCGCGATGCGATGGGTTCATATGCACAATGTGTTCCTATCGGGTACCGACTTTTGGCGGTACTTGGATAAGGCGTACAACTCCGTTCCGGGAAGCCGCGGTTCTAACCCCCTTCATGCCATTCCGTGTGTACATGGATTATCAGGCACCCAACAATCCACCACCCGAAAACCAAAATACATAGATACAACGTACCACCCCATCAACGACCTAGACTACCCACCTTTCGACGTCATAAACATACTCTCCAAACACAAGGACTCAGCCACCCAACAAGCACAATACATGGTGGAATGGGCACCACATCGACTCAATGAATGGGAAATATATCAACAAATAGGACAAAATTTCAACCTATTAACCTGCACACCCCTTGACCAACATTCACCCCCCCGACCCCAACATTTGCGCATCGTGTCACGAATCTCTTCGAGATGACATTCTCACATGTCACACATGCACTAACTTTCCACCACTGCGTTGCTCGCAAACGCCCAGTCATATGGACCTCTAATTGGTGCCAACACGGGGGACAACACAGCCTAACCTCCCCCAACATTGTCCAATGGGCTCCGTGCTTGCAGCTTCGGGACACCATCATCACTGCCCCCTCCGGTATGACAACCCTCACCACATTCGAAAACGTTTTAACCCTCGCCACTCATCCTATCCGCCATAAACTCGGCTCACCACCATGGCGGATCTCGGCGGTCACCAGTGACCACAGCTAGGCGCCCGCCGGCGGCGCAGCGGCGGAGGTCCCGGAGAGGGGTGCGCTCGCATGCCCGTCGGCACCTACCTCTACCTCCACGCGGTGAGCGCTGGTAACCCCATAGCCGTGCCATGCCTGGCACGGTAGGGGGCTAAACGAGGTACCGACAGCTGCGATCCGCGGGATCATCAACTGTCGGGAAGCCCGGTACGGAGGGTTTTGGAAAAACATAATATCCGTACACTGGCACATGGATCTCCCGCTCGGCCAGTCCGATATGTCTTTTCCGCGACTAAATACTCGCAGATACTCTCCCGACGATGGGGCGGGGGCGGCGTTTGCGAAATATTTTTTGGCGAAGAAGGGTACGGACGGATCGGCGGAGGGACGAGGGTGTTGGAGCTGGCGGCGGACAGCTGGGAAGCAGCGCTAGGGCACGGCGCTCGAATGCAGTCGCCATCCCTACGAGAGCCTTAAGTCTTCCATGGGGGCGAGGCATGATGCTACGCAGGACGGAGGTGGGTCGCAGCCGGAAGAGCGGCACGGTCTAGCGGCGGCGGTCCTTAGGATCGCCCGCCGCCGGAAAAGCCCTGTACGGGGGGGTTTTGGAAAAATTCCCGTACCCACCATCTTTTGAGGACCGGCGACTCGATCCTTGTGTTCGTCCAACCCCTTCTCTAGTTGGTACCCGGTTATCGATAGGCTGCCTCAACGCGATCAGATAGGTGTTGGAAACAGACGAAACAAGGACATGGGACATGAGAAAATCTGGCTCGGAGGCAGGACAGCCAGCCGGACACCGTCTGCAGCCTAGTTACTTTCTCTTCTCAGTCCTTGAAGGAGGAGAGAAGTCTCGGCTAGGTGGCGCGCTGCGTCGAGAGGAGCAGCTAATACCTCGGGCGGGGTTGAGCACGGATCGAGACGGGACCGACGACGACCTGAGCGAGGGGGGTTTTTCACCTGCCTTTCCCCCCTTGCTCCGGCACGACCGGAGTCGCAGAGGAGCCGAGATCAGGCAGGTTCGACTCGACCAGCTCAAGCTGAACCTTGCTGATCGGCGACCCCGGAATGGCTGGAGCAGGCCGCGTATCGTGGAGACTAGCGACACTTTTTTTTCATATTGTATCCATTAAAAAATACGTATAGATCAAAAAATAATAAATACATGGATATGGGTATGTTTTGGACGGTATCGTCACTGCCATTGGAGAGGTTGGGATTAGTGGTTTACGGTCTACTCCAGCATATAAGTCCACAAATAACTGGCGTTGAACGGGGGGGGGGCAGAGACAACAACCGGTTTATATTGGTATTGTTGTAAACAATTTCAATTTCAAATTTTGACCACAGCTATCCCCATCAACCCGATATAGATATGAAACCCACAAGACATAAGACACATGACATGATTTCCACTTTGAAATTTGAAATTATTTACAACAATACCAGTAAAAACCGGCTGCTGTCTCTGACCCCCCCCTCTACTATGCCTAACTAGACTTATACGCATGAGTAGACCGTGAACCACTAATCCCAACCTCTCCAATGGCAGTGACGATACCGTCTAAAACATACCCGTATCCATGTATTCATTATTTTCTGATCTATACGTAATTTGTTTGGATACAATATGAAATAAAAAAATGTCGCTAGTCTCCACGATACGCGGCGTGCTCCAGCCGCTGCGGGGTCGCTGATCAGCAAGGTTGTTCAGCTTGAGTTGGTCGAGTCGAACATGCTTGACCTCGGCTCCTGTGCGACTCCGGTCGTGCCGGAGACAGGGGGGAAAGGCAGCTCGCCACCTAGCCGAGTCTTCTCTCCTCCTTCGGGGACTGAGAAGAAAAAATAACTAGGCTGCAAACGGTGTCCGGCTGGCTCTCTTGCCCCCGAGCCAGATTTTCTCCTATCCCGTGTCCTTGTTCCGTCTGTTTCCAACACCTATCTGATCGCGCTGTGGCCGTCCGTACCCTCCCCCGGTGGTTTATGTTGTTAGGGGGCCGCCTTTATCAGCATTGTGCCGTTACGATAACCCTAGGCACACTGCTTGAGGCAGCCTATCGATAACCGGGTACCGACTAGGGAAGGGGTTGGAAGAACACATGGATCGAGTCGCCGGTCCTCAAAAGATGGTGGGTACGGGAATTTTTCAAAAACCCTCCCGTACCGGGATTTTCCGGCGGCGGGCGATCCTAAGGACCACCGCCGCTAGACCGTGCCGCTCCTCCGGCTGCGACCCACCTCCGTCCTGCGTAGCATCATGCTTCGCCCCCATGGAAGACCTAAGGCTCTCGCAGGGCTGGCGGTTGCTAGCGAGCACCGTGCCCTAGCGCTGCTTCCCAGCTGTCCGCCGCCAGCTCCAACACCCTTGTCCCTCCGCTGATCCGTCCGTACCCTTCTTCGCCAAAAAATATTTCGCAAACGCCGCCCCCGCCACATCGTCGGGAGAGTATCTGCGAGTATTTAGTTGCGGAAAAGACATATCGGACTGGCCGAGCGGGAGATTCATGTGCCGGTGTACGGATATTATGTTTTCCTAAACCCTCTGTACAAGGCTTCCCGACAGCTGATGATTCCGCGGATCGCAGCTGTCGGTACCTCGTTTAGCCCCCTACCGTGCCAGGCATGGCACGGCTATGGGGTTACCAACGCCCACCGCGTGGAGGTAGAGGTAGGTGCCGACGGGCATGCGAGCGCACCCCTCTCCGGGGCCGCCGCCGCTGCGCAGCCGGCGGGCGCCATGATTTCCAATGCTTTTTCTTGAAAGAAAATTGAAAGTTCTGTAGAAACGCGAACATGAAAAGTAGGTATGATATAAACAGAGAGGTGTTGCATTCTCAACGTTGCCTAGGTGTTCCCTTAGTTTAATCTGCTAGGCTTGTGCACAATGTAGTGCTTCCTTTTGTTGTGCTTTGGATTCCGTTATCCTCTTGGCACACTTGCCCGTTTGGTTCCCCTCCCTTTTTCCATGTCCGTTTTCATGTTGTTCTTCTTGTATTCCATGCGAATTTATGAGATATAAAAAGCCAAGGAAAACTAAGAGGGGAAGTAGAGCGGTGGGTGGGTCACGCATTCTTAGCGCATGACATGGGAATTGGAACTGTCACACCATGCACCGCCTAAAGCAAAGAAAAGACGGGAAAACACGAGAAATAAGCTCATGAGTTGTTTTTGCAGTTGCTTGATGCAAATGATGGGCGGAAAATCAAGAAGTGTCGAGAAAATTCTTTCAAGAAAAAGCAGCGGAGACCACCAAGCAGAAAGAAGAAAAGAGGAAAATAAAAAACCTGAGAGGGAAAAAAAAAACCCTCCCTATATAAGCACTATGAAAAGGAGTGTATTGGTGTCTTTATGGTCAGATTGATTTGAATCTAGAGGTTTGCATATCCAATATCATGTGTACGGGACAGTAGCTCTAGCGGTTACTGTTACCGTTAATATCGGCGCGTCTCACCTGCATGGCAACCACTTTGCCCGAGCATTTAGACGCACCCAACGACCAACGACTTCCCCAACGGTCAGCTCTAGCTAGCGCGTGCCTCATAAGCCGTAGCTAGCCACGAGCCTAGGCACTCTCTGCTTTCGCGCTCAGCCAATCTAGGCTTCGCGCGAATGCAGTCTCGACTCTCGTAGTCGAGCAGGGTGTCAGTTTTACCTTTCATCCCATGCGCACTCGAGCGTCACGCGACACTTCCCCTCGTTCAGCTACGCAGTTCCCCAACATGCAGCCTGAGCAGTCTACATCCGCCGCAGCGGCCGACCCTCACGCTACCTCACTCGAACAACCCACAGCCGAACAGATTCGTACGGCAGTTTTGGCATCGGAACAACGGATTACTGAGCATTTTTTGGCGGCTAACGCTGCCTTACTCGCCCAGCTTCAGAAGACGACAGCCACTCCTGCTACCACTGATCAACATCAGTCCATTCCCGCCGACGCGACAGCGACGGAGGGTGGTAAGGCGGCCCCTGAGCCACCTATCGACATGCTTGACGACGAACCCGACCCCTCCGCGGCCGAATTCGTCGACTTCACCTACTACGGCGAAGTCATCTCGGCCGGCCTCGAACGTCCCCCTCGCGACGTCGAGGAGCCACGTCTGTGGACTCTCACAGACGACACCGCCCGAGCTCTAAGCGACAAACGCACCCAAGCGGCGTACGACGAATACCTACACATCGGGTGCTATGCCTTCTTCGACAGTTGCGCCAACGCGGCAATTGGCGAGGCTTTGGACACGTTGTCGCACGGCCCACCTCTACCTACAGATCAGGCGGCAGCGATTGCCCTCATCTGAGCGGGTCATCGCACCCACACAGCGACGGAGGAGACCGCCCGTACTAGATTGGGCTTCCTACGCCTCACCAAGGGCGGACAAACGAGCACAGATGCGGACCGCGTGTTTGCCGAATTGGCACACGAGCGCTTTTGCCGACCGCGTCCTACCGCGGTCTCCGGCCCATTGGACGCGCTACGCCAAGCTTTCGTCGACCGCACGCTCGAGGTCAGTTTACACGCCGCCAGCAAGGCCGCCGCCGGCGCCGCTTTCGCGAAAGTCACGCCGGACAAACCCACATGCCCCGACGCTCGAGCCCGCAAGGCCGCCGCCGACAAACGCAAGGCCGCTGCTGCATCAGCAGCCACGGCACGAGCCACCCCCCTCCCCAAGCCGACCGACTCGGCTAGAACCCCAAGTAAGAAATGATGGTGTGGCCCGCCGCGCCGATTCCTGCTCCCCGACATCTTCCTTCATGCGCCACCGCGTACGTCGAAAATGGCGGGAGTGGGAGCGCATCGGCGCGAGCGGCCAAGTCCTAAGCTAGATCCGCCACGGCGTACGTGTGAAGTTCAAACACGGCCTACGTCCCAAGCCGTTCAACCACGGCATCTCTATGCTAGACGCCACACCCGACCAACTCGAGTTTCTCAACTCGGAACTCCCACGCTTCGAGGCTTGCGGCGCATGGGAGCGCTCCACGAACCCCCGCTACGTTTCCCGGATGTTCTTAGTGCCCAAACCCGGATGCAACCAATGGCGCTTGATTATCGACCTTCGAGAACTCAACCGCTACTGCTCAACCTTCAACATGACTTGCGAGACCCTCAAGCTCCTCCGCCATCTATCTCGACCGGGGGACTACTTCGTCTCACTCGACCTCGCCGATGGGTACTACACCCTTGGCATCCAGGAGGAGGACCGAGACTACTTCACGGTCAACTACCGCGGCACCTTGTGGCGCCTCGCGTGCCTCCCCATGGGGTGGTCGGGCTCCGCCTACTACTTTTGCAAGCTCACGCAAGTGTTTACGAACCACCTACGCCGCCCACCACCTCCCACGCCCGCATCTACACCGGCCGGCCTACGCCGCCCGTCCAAGCGCTTCCTCCGGAACGCGCGATGGCGAGGAACCCGACTCCTCCCCTACATGGACGACTTCCTCTTCTTGGCGGATTCCTACGACGAGGCACTACTACTTCGGCAGCGCGTCCAAGCCCTGCTAAACAGCCTCGGCCTACAACGCAACCCCAAGAAAGGTGTATGGACGCCAACGCAAGTCGGCGACCACTTGGGCCTCACGGTGGATTTACAGCGCGGAGAATTTCGCGCCCCACCCGCAAAACTGCAACACCTTGCACAACACGCTTCGTCCTTGCTCGGGCGAGCAGCGTCCAACGCACGATGGCTACCCACACGGCAACTAGCAGCCTTCGCGGGAAAAGCGCAATTTCTCTATCTCGCCATCCCGCCCGCGCGATTCTTTTTGCGCGAGCTCCACAACGTCTTGGCTACCCGTACCGGTTGGGGGGGACGCGTGCGCCTCACCCACCAACTTCGACGCGACCTCGAGTGGTGGCGCACGGTACCCTCCCAACACAACGGCCGGTCAATCTACAAGCCCATCGAGACCGCCTATTTGCACGCCGACTCGAGCGACTACGGATGGGGGGCCGTCCTCAACGAGGACGCCAATTACCAAGCCCGCGGGTTTTGGAGCGCCCCCGACCGTCTCCAACACATTACGTGGAAGGAGCTTCGAGCGGTCCGGCACGCGGTCGAATCCTTTCTACCGCAACTCCGAGGACGACAAGTCCTCCTCCACGAGGACAAGACTGCCGTGGTCGCCGCCCTAACCAAGCTAACGTCCCGGTCGCCCGTCATGATGGCCGAGCTACGGCGCTTGTGGTTCCTACTCGACACCAACGACATCCACATCCGCCCACGCTACATCCTTTCGGCCGCCAACGTATGGGCCGACACTCTCAGCCGCGAGACGGACTCCGAAGACTGGCAACTGAACCCACGACTCTTCGACCACCTTCAGAGCCCGTGGGGCCCACATACGATCGACCGTTTCGCATCTATGCTCAACGCGCAACTGCCACGCTTCAACGCCCGCTGGCGCGACCCCCTGTGCGAGGACATCGACTGCCTACACCTCCCCGACGCAGCGTGGAGACGCGAGAACAACTACTGCAACCCCCCATGGTCTGCCCTCCCAGCGCTCGCCGCAAAACTCGAACAAGCTCAAGCCGCGGCTACTGTCATCGCCCCCTATTGGCGAAACAAAACGTGGTACCACGCGTTCGCCCGCTTGGCCACCGAGACCGTGCACTTCCCAGCGTCCCGCGATCTGTTCTTTCCCGGCAGACTAGGCAAGCGAGAAGGGGTCGGACCTCCCGCGTGGAGCATCGTGGCCTTTCGGCTATCACCCCCTCTTGGCTCTACATTCGACGCGGTGCGATTGGCCGGGCGCTACGCCCGGAACGATTAAATACGCCTGTACAACCCGTCCCTCCTCTTCGTACAGGACCGCCGCGCTACGGCTTACGCCGTGAAGCAGCACAGTCGCCCTGGTCATCCGATCTAGCTGAAATTTTCAAGACCTCCTAGGATCGAATAAGCTCGGGGTTACGGCCGTTACCCTACTCAGCAACTCGCTAGCGCCCTCTACGTACTCGAGCTACCAGAGCGCAATCAGACAGTTTTTTATTTTTTGTGCAGAGGAAAATATCGCCCCGCTACAGGCCACGTCAGCCACGATGGTCCGCTACACAGCCTGGCTAGCCCTCCTAGGAACGGTCGCTGCCAGCTCGCTGCAACCTTACTTCTCCGCGGTTAAAAAATACTTCCGCGACCACCGGCGCCAACCTATCGCCGTGGGCGAACTCCTGGCGGACGCCCGCCGTGGCCTCGAAATGCTACAGCACCGCCTACTTCCCACCGCCGCTCGCCTCCCGCTACCCGCACAAGTCGCCATGGACATCCTACAAGCCGCCAACACCCTACAAAGTACCTTCGCGTGGACCCCTGCTTCCCTTCCCCAGATGCAGCGTTTCAGAGCCTGTTTAGCGGTGTGCGTCAATTACATGTTTTTCTGCCGCGCCGAAACGGACGCCCGCTGCCAGACCGGCGACCTAGTTGTCGACATGCTTTCTCAACAAATCTGCCTATTTATACGCAAATCTAAGGGAGACCAGCGCCGAGACGCCGGCGAAAAGCCTGTCATCGCTATCCCTGTAGCCGCTAACCCCGTCCTGGCTGACTTGCTCGACTACTACACGGAGCACCGCGCGGCTTCTGCAACAAATTCTACAACACGCCACCCCCCCTCGCCTTTTGGAGCTTCTCACCTTCCGAACCTTCTACCGATCGGGGCGCCGCGTCCACCATCTCCGCTTGGCTCGCCCTCGCCCTCCGCACCGTCAACTCATCCGCACCCACCGGTTTCAAGTGGACGTCGCACAGCCTACGGAAAGGCGCGGCGTCCGCTGCCAGCTGCATCGGGGCACCCCTCCCCGTAATCAAATTTATGGGTGGCTGGGCCAAGAACAGCTCTATGACCGAAGGCAAATATATTGACCCAACCATGACCCCAACACCTGCTGCTTGGCGGTTCTTCGGCTGGCTCACTCCGTCCCCCCCGCAACACTAATTCTGGTTGTGCAAGCCTTTGGCTTTAGGTTACTGGCAAAACGTGCCCTAGGGTAAATGGTCAGATTGATTTGAATCTAGAGGTTTGCATATCCAATATCATGTGTACGGGACAGTAACTCTAGCGGTTACTGTTACCGTTAATATCGGCGCGTCTCACCTGCAGGGCAACCACCTTGCCCGAGCAGTTCGACGCAGCCAACGACCAACGACTTCCCCAACAGTCAGCTCTAGCTAGCCCGTGCCTCATAAGCCGTAGCTAGCCACGAGCCTAGACACTCTCTGCTTTCGCGCTCAGCCAATCTAGGCTTCGCGCGAACCCACCCACCCATCCCTATAATCCTGCGCTAATCGACCCCCAGACCCTGTCTGTGGGTGTCTTTTGGCCAAATTATAAGCAAGATGACATCTTTGGCAAAACGTGCCCTAGGGTAAACTGTATTAATAATGACTGCAGCAGAAGTACTGTCGATGTACCATTACAATGCAAGAATATGTACCCGTACAGGTACCCAAAACAATTATGCCGTCGCGGGGCCGTCGGCGAAACAAATAATATACACTTCTTCACAAAAGTCCGGACATGCATTATGTTAAGCATAAGCCAGTCAAGAACACGCTCCCCTCTCACCACGTCAAGCACGACGATACCCAAGTACCACCCAATTGTAGGAGAGCCGAGAAGCAAGCAGTAAGCCGCCATCCGGGGTGGTTAGACCTCAGCTTAAAGTGGGTGTTGTCGGTGGAGTTTGTCGAATTAAGCCCATAAACTCCCGGGAAATTGTGAACCACACACGTCATTATGAGCGCCACGCTTGGGCATTGCTCAAGCGCTCATACCAAGCTGCATACTTCTCCGTGTTCCACATAGCCGTATTTTGGGGGGCTTTTTGGAGGGGGTTTGGAGGCGTGGGTGCCGTGTTCAATGCGCGAGGTTTGGTTTGCTGGTGTGTGAATAGAGCACGGAAGTTCACGCCGCTGGCACGGGTGATTTTTTGGAAAGCAAGCGAGCAGAACCGCACATGACGCAGGTTTGGATAAACACTGCACGTTGTAAACATGCGAGGGCGATTGGCTTAGGGGAGGGGCGAGGACGCATCACGTTGCCGGTGGCGGTGTTTGGAATGCTTGGGTATGTGCTTGTGGCCCTTGTGCCAACCACACCCGCCCCACGCGTGGCACGCGTCGGGAATTAGGCTCGGAGGTCAATAGGAATGAAGAATTGGTAAGCATATATCGACAAACCCCGCACAAATCGTCTCAGGAGGTGAGCCGACTTCGATGGGTGTTGCTTGGCACTGCGGCTCAGCTGTGCCGGAATAATTCGTAAATTTAAATACTTCATAACAAATCGTTTCCTGGGAGTTTGAACTACGGAGTAGATGCGTATGAAGCGCATTTAAATTACGCGTCCAACGGTACCTGTTATAAAACGTTTTGACCATATATTAGTAAGTTGTGGTCGCTTGAACATTGTGGCCGAAAGCGGCTTGCCCTTGGGTTGTGCGCATATCGGTGGTAAGTCTACATACGCGATTTCGTGCGTTTCCCCCACACCGGCCTGCCCAACACCTCCTCCCTCCGTCGCCTATGCATTATATTTGCGCGACCGTTGCATCAACGTTCATATTGCGGCGTTGTGCGCCCGTTACTCTTTTCGTCTACCAAGCACGGCGACTGTTTGAAAGAGCGTGCCGCACGGGTGCGGGCGCGATAACCCCAAGTACACATGCCCGGCAGTGTTCGAACTCGCCTCTCGCAGTTGTCGGCGCATTCCATTTTGCGCGCAAAAGCATTGCCTGGGATTTCAGGATATTTGTCAATAAATTCGACGCATTGTTACATTTTCTACTTGCGAAGGTGCGAAATCTTGTCCGGACTATTGTGGAAGAGTGTAAATGCAGCCGTTCCGGCCCAGCCTGCACCCGCTGACGATGTGGATGTCTCCTGCTGCCTCTGGTACCAGTAGTACCAGTACCTCCTCAAGGCCCTCCACTCGCATCCGTCGTCCAGGTCAACGCATGAGTAGACCGTGAACCACTAATCCCAACCTCTCCAATGGCAGTGACGATACCGTCTAAAACATACCCGTATCCATGTATTCATTATTTTCTGATCTATACGTAATTTGTTTGGATACAATATGAAATAAAAAAATGTCGCTAGTCTCCACGATACGCGGCGTGCTCCAGCCGCTGCGGGGTCGCTGATCAGCAAGGTTGTTCAGCTTGAGTTGGTCGAGTCGAACATGCTTGACCTCGGCTCCTGTGCGACTCCGGTCGTGCCGGAGACAGGGGGGAAAGGCAGCTCGCCACCTAGCCGAGTCTTCTCTCCTCCTTCGGGGACTGAGAAGAAAAAATAACTAGGCTGCAAACGGTGTCCGGCTGGCTCTCTTGCCCCCGAGCCAGATTTTCTCCTATCCCGTGTCCTTGTTCCGTCTGTTTCCAACACCTATCTGATCGCGCTGTGGCCGTCCGTACCCTCCCCCGGTGGTTTATGTTGTTAGGGGGCCGCCTTTATCAGCATTGTGCCGTTACGATAACCCTAGGCACACTGCTTGAGGCAGCCTATCGATAACCGGGTACCGACTAGGGAAGGGGTTGGAAGAACACATGGATCGAGTCGCCGGTCCTCAAAAGATGGTGGGTACGGGAATTTTTCAAAAACCCACCCGTACCGGGATTTTCCGGCGGCGGGCGATCCTAAGGACCACCGCCGCTAGACCGTGCCGCTCCTCCGGCTGCGACCCACCTCCGTCCTGCGTAGCATCATGCTTCGCCCCCATGGAAGACCTAAGGCTCTCGCAGGGCTGGCGGTTGCTAGCGAGCACCGTGCCCTAGCGCTGCTTCCCAGCTGTCCGCCGCCAGCTCCAACACCCTTGTCCCTCCGCTGATCCGTCCGTACCCTTCTTCGCCAAAAAATATTTCGCAAACGCCGCCCCCGCCACATCGTCGGGAGAGTATCCGCGAGTATTTAGTTGCGGAAAAGACATATCGGACTGGCCGAGCGGGAGATTCATGTGCCGGTGTACGGATATTATGTTTTCCTAAACCCTCTGTACAAGGCTTCCCGACAGCTGATGATTCCGCGGATCGCAGCTGTCGGTACCTCGTTTAGCCCCCTACCGTGCCAGGCATGGCACGGCTATGGGGTTACCAACGCCCACCGCGTGGAGGTAGAGGTAGGTGCCGACGGGCATGCGAGCGCACCCCTCTCCGGGGCCGCCGCCGCTGCGCAGCCGGCGGGCGCCATGATTTCCAATGCTTTTTCTTGAAAGAAAATTGAAAGTTCTGTAGAAACGCGAACATGAAAAGTAGGTATGATATAAACAGAGAGGTGTTGCATTCTCAACGTTGCCTAGGTGTTCCCTTAGTTTAATCTGCTAGGCTTGTGCACAATGTAGTGCTTCCTTTTGCTGTGCTTTGGATTCCGTTATCCTCTTGGCACACTTGCCCGTTTGGTTCCCCTCCCTTTTTCCATGTCCGTTTTCATGTTGTTCTTCTTGTATTCCATGCGAATTTATGAGATATAAAAAGCCAAGGAAAACTAAGAGGGGAAGTAGAGCGGTGGGTGGGTCACGCATTCTTAGCGCATGACATGGGAATTGGAACTGTCACACCATGCACCGCCTAAAGCAAAGAAAAGACGGGAAAACACGAGAAATAAGCTCATGAGTTGTTTTTGCAGTTGCTTGATGCAAATGATGGGCGGAAAATCAAGAAGTGTCGAGAAAATTCTTTCAAGAAAAAGCAGCGGAGACCACCAAGCAGAAAGAAGAAAAGAGGAAAATAAAAAACCTGAGAGGGAAAAAAAAAACCCTCCCTATATAAGCACTATGAAAAGGAGTGTATTGGTGTCTTTATGGTCAGATTGATTTGAATCTAGAGGTTTGCATATCCAATATCATGTGTACGGGACAGTAGCTCTAGCGGTTACTGTTACCGTTAATATCGGCGCGTCTCACCTGCATGGCAACCACTTTGCCCGAGCATTTAGACGCAGCCAACGACCAACGACTTCCCCAACGGTCAGCTCTAGCTAGCGCGTGCCTCATAAGCCGTAGCTAGCCACGAGCCTAGGCACTCTCTGCTTTCGCGCTCAGCCAATCTAGGCTTCGCGCGAATGCAGTCTCGACTCTCGTAGTCGAGCAGGGTGTCAGTTTTACCTTTCATCCCATGCGCACTCGAGCGTCACGCGACACTTCCCCTCGTTCAGCTACGCAGTTCCCCAACATGCAGCCTGAGCAGTCTACATCCGCCGCAGCGGCCGACCCTCACGCTACCTCACTCGAACAACCCACAGCCGAACAGATTCGTACGGCAGTTTTGGCATCGGAACAACGGATTACTGAGCATTTTTTGGCGGCTAACGCTGCCTTACTCGCCCAGCTTCAGAAGACGACAGCCACTCCTGCTACCACTGATCAACATCAGTCCATTCCCGCCGACGCGACAGCGACGGAGGGTGGTAAGGCGGCCCCTGAGCCACCTATCGACATGCTTGACGACGAACCCGACCCCTCCGCGGCCGAATTCGTCGACTTCACCTACTACGGCGAAGTCATCTCGGCCGGCCTCGAACGTCCCCCTCGCGACGTCGAGGAGCCACGTCTGTGGACTCTCACAGACGACACCGCCCGAGCTCTAAGCGACAAACGCACCCAAGCGGCGTACGACGAATACCTACACATCGGGTGCTATGCCTTCTTCGACAGTTGCGCCAACGCGGCAATTGGCGAGGCTTTGGACACGTTGTCGCACGGCCCACCTCTACCTACAGATCAGGCGGCAGCGATTGCCCTCATCCGAGCGGGTCATCGCACCCACACAGCGACGGAGGAGACCGCCCGTACTAGATTGGGCTTCCTACGCCTCACCAAGGGCGGACAAACGAGCACAGATGCGGACCGCGTGTTTGCCGAATTGGCACACGAGCGCTTTTGCCGACCGCGTCCTACCGCGGTCTCCGGCCCATTGGACGCGCTACGCCAAGCTTTCGTCGACCGCACGCTCGAGGTCAGTTTACACGCCGCCAGCAAGGCCGCCGCCGGCGCCGCTTTCGCGAAAGTCACGCCGGACAAACCCACATGCCCCGACGCTCGAGCCCGCAAGGCCGCCGCCGACAAACGCAAGGCCGCTGCTGCATCAGCAGCCACGGCACGAGCCACCCCCCTCCCCAAGCCGACCGACTCGGCTAGAACCCCAAGTAAGAAATGATGGTGTGGCCCGCCGCGCCGATTCCTGCTCCCCGACATCTTCCTTCATGCGCCACCGCGTACGTCGAAAATGGCGGGAGTGGGAGCGCATCGGCGCGAGCGGCCAAGTCCTAAGCTAGATCCGCCACGGCGTACGTGTGAAGTTCAAACACGGCCTACGTCCCAAGCCGTTCAACCACGGCATCTCTATGCTAGACGCCACACCCGACCAACTCGAGTTTCTCAACTCGGAACTCCCACGCTTCGAGGCTTGCGGCGCATGGGAGCGCTCCACGAACCCCCGCTACGTTTCCCGGATGTTCTTAGTGCCCAAACCCGGATGCAACCAATGGCGCTTGATTATCGACCTTCGAGAACTCAACCGCTACTGCTCAACCTTCAACATGACTTGCGAGACCCTCAAGCTCCTCCGCCATCTATCTCGACCGGGGGACTACTTCGTCTCACTCGACCTCGCCGATGGGTACTACACCCTTGGCATCCAGGAGGAGGACCGAGACTACTTCACGGTCAACTACCGCGGCACCTTGTGGCGCCTCGCGTGCCTCCCCATGGGGTGGTCGGGCTCCGCCTACTACTTTTGCAAGCTCACGCAAGTGTTTACGAACCACCTACGCCGCCCACCACCTCCCACGCCCGCATCTACACCGGCCGGCCTACGCCGCCCGTCCAAGCGCTTCCTCCGGAACGCGCGATGGCGAGGAACCCGACTCCTCCCCTACATGGACGACTTCCTCTTCTTGGCGGATTCCTACGACGAGGCACTACTACTTCGGCAGCGCGTCCAAGCCCTGCTAAACAGCCTCGGCCTACAACGCAACCCCAAGAAAGGTGTATGGACGCCAACGCAAGTCGGCGACCACTTGGGCCTCACGGTGGATTTACAGCGCGGAGAATTTCGCGCCCCACCCGCAAAACTGCAACACCTTGCACAACACGCTTCGTCCTTGCTCGGGCGAGCAGCGTCCAACGCACGATGGCTACCCACACGGCAACTAGCAGCCTTCGCGGGAAAAGCGCAATTTCTCTATCTCGCCATCCCGCCCGCGCGATTCTTTTTGCGCGAGCTCCACAACGTCTTGGCTACCCGTACCGGTTGGGGGGGACGCGTGCGCCTCACCCACCAACTTCGACGCGACCTCGAGTGGTGGCGCACGGTACCCTCCCAACACAACGGCCGGTCAATCTACAAGCCCATCGAGACCGCCTATTTGCACGCCGACTCGAGCGACTACGGATGGGGGGCCGTCCTCAACGAGGACGCCAATTACCAAGCCCGCGGGTTTTGGAGCGCCCCCGACCGTCTCCAACACATTACGTGGAAGGAGCTTCGAGCGGTCCGGCACGCGGTCGAATCCTTTCTACCGCAACTCCGAGGACGACAAGTCCTCCTCCACGAGGACAAGACTGCCGTGGTCGCCGCCCTAACCAAGCTAACGTCCCGGTCGCCCGTCATGATGGCCGAGCTACGGCGCTTGTGGTTCCTACTCGACACCAACGACATCCACATCCGCCCACGCTACATCCTTTCGGCCGCCAACGTATGGGCCGACACTCTCAGCCGCGAGACGGACTCCGAAGACTGGCAACTGAACCCACGACTCTTCGACCACCTTCAGAGCCCGTGGGGCCCACATACGATCGACCGTTTCGCATCTATGCTCAACGCGCAACTGCCACGCTTCAACGCCCGCTGGCGCGACCCCCTGTGCGAGGACATCGACTGCCTACACCTCCCCGACGCAGCGTGGAGACGCGAGAACAACTACTGCAACCCCCCATGGTCTGCCCTCCCAGCGCTCGCCGCAAAACTCGAACAAGCTCAAGCCGCGGCTACTGTCATCGCCCCCTATTGGCGAAACAAAACGTGGTACCACGCGTTCGCCCGCTTGGCCACCGAGACCGTGCACTTCCCAGCGTCCCGCGATCTGTTCTTTCCCGGCAGACTAGGCAAGCGAGAAGGGGTCGGACCTCCCGCGTGGAGCATCGTGGCCTTTCGGCTATCACCCCCTCTTGGCTCTACATTCGACGCGGTGCGATTGGCCGGGCGCTACGCCCGGAACGATTAAATACGCCTGTACAACCCGTCCCTCCTCTTCGTACAGGACCGCCGCGCTACGGCTTACGCCGTGAAGCAGCACAGTCGCCCTGGTCATCCGATCTAGCTGAAATTTTCAAGACCTCCTAGGATCGAATAAGCTCGGGGTTACGGCCGTTACCCTACTCAGCAACTCGCTAGCGCCCTCTACGTACTCGAGCTACCAGAGCGCAATCAGACAGTTTTTTATTTTTTGTGCAGAGGAAAATATCGCCCCGCTACAGGCCACGTCAGCCACGATGGTCCGCTACACAGCCTGGCTAGCCCTCCTAGGAACGGTCGCTGCCAGCTCGCTGCAACCTTACTTCTCCGCGGTTAAAAAATACTTCCGCGACCACCGGCGCCAACCTATCGCCGTGGGCGAACTCCTGGCGGACGCCCGCCGTGGCCTCGAAATGCTACAGCACCGCCTACTTCCCACCGCCGCTCGCCTCCCGCTACCCGCACAAGTCGCCATGGACATCCTACAAGCCGCCAACACCCTACAAAGTACCTTCGCGTGGACCCCTGCTTCCCTTCCCCAGATGCAGCGTTTCAGAGCCTGTTTAGCGGTGTGCGTCAATTACATGTTTTTCTGCCGCGCCGAAACGGACGCCCGCTGCCAGACCGGCGACCTAGTTGTCGACATGCTTTCTCAACAAATCTGCCTATTTATACGCAAATCTAAGGGAGACCAGCGCCGAGACGCCGGCGAAAAGCCTGTCATCGCTATCCCTGTAGCCGCTAACCCCGTCCTGGCTGACTTGCTCGACTACTACACGGAGCACCGCGCGGCTTCTGCAACAAATTCTACAACACGCCACCCCCCCTCGCCTTTTGGAGCTTCTCACCTTCCGAACCTTCTACCGATCGGGGCGCCGCGTCCACCATCTCCGCTTGGCTCGCCCTCGCCCTCCGCACCGTCAACTCATCCGCACCCACCGGTTTCAAGTGGACGTCGCACAGCCTACGGAAAGGCGCGGCGTCCGCTGCCAGCTGCATCGGGGCACCCCTCCCCGTAATCAAATTTATGGGTGGCTGGGCCAAGAACAGCTCTATGACCGAAGGCAAATATATTGACCCAACCATGACCCCAACACCTGCTGCTTGGCGGTTCTTCGGCTGGCTCACTCCGTCCCCCCCGCAACACTAATTCTGGTTGTGCAAGCCTTTGGCTTTAGGTTACTGGCAAAACGTGCCCTAGGGTAAATGGTCAGATTGATTTGAATCTAGAGGTTTGCATATCCAATATCATGTGTACGGGACAGTAACTCTAGCGGTTACTGTTACCGTTAATATCGGCGCGTCTCACCTGCAGGGCAACCACCTTGCCCGAGCAGTTCGACGCAGCCAACGACCAACGACTTCCCCAACAGTCAGCTCTAGCTAGCCCGTGCCTCATAAGCCGTAGCTAGCCACGAGCCTAGACACTCTCTGCTTTCGCGCTCAGCCAATCTAGGCTTCGCGCGAACCCACCCACCCATCCCTATAATCCTGCGCTAATCGACCCCCAGACCCTGTCTGTGGGTGTCTTTTGGCCAAATTATAAGCAAGATGACATCTTTGGCAAAACGTGCCCTAGGGTAAACTGTATTAATAATGACTGCAGCAGAAGTACTGTCGATGTACCATTACAATGCAAGAATATGTACCCGTACAGGTACCCAAAACAATTATGCCGTCGCGGGGCCGTCGGCGAAACAAATAATATACACTTCTTCACAAAAGTCCGGACATGCATTATGTTAAGCATAAGCCAGTCAAGAACACGCTCCCCTCTCACCACGTCAAGCACGACGATACCCAAGTACCACCCAATTGTAGGAGAGCCGAGAAGCAAGCAGTAAGCCGCCATCCGGGGTGGTTAGACCTCAGCTTAAAGTGGGTGTTGTCGGTGGAGTTTGTCGAATTAAGCCCATAAACTCCCGGGAAATTGTGAACCACACACGTCATTATGAGCGCCACGCTTGGGCATTGCTCAAGCGCTCATACCAAGCTGCATACTTCTCCGTGTTCCACATAGCCGTATTTTGGGGGGCTTTTTGGAGGGGGTTTGGAGGCGTGGGTGCCGTGTTCAATGCGCGAGGTTTGGTTTGCTGGTGTGTGAATAGAGCACGGAAGTTCACGCCGCTGGCACGGGTGATTTTTTGGAAAGCAAGCGAGCAGAACCGCACATGACGCAGGTTTGGATAAACACTGCACGTTGTAAACATGCGAGGGCGATTGGCTTAGGGGAGGGGCGAGGACGCATCACGTTGCCGGTGGCGGTGTTTGGAATGCTTGGGTATGTGCTTGTGGCCCTTGTGCCAACCACACCCGCCCCACGCGTGGCACGCGTCGGGAATTAGGCTCGGAGGTCAATAGGAATGAAGAATTGGTAAGCATATATCGACAAACCCCGCACAAATCGTCTCAGGAGGTGAGCCGACTTCGATGGGTGTTGCTTGGCACTGCGGCTCAGCTGTGCCGGAATAATTCGTAAATTTAAATACTTCATAACAAATCGTTTCCTGGGAGTTTGAACTACGGAGTAGATGCGTATGAAGCGCATTTAAATTACGCGTCCAACGGTACCTGTTATAAAACGTTTTGACCATATATTAGTAAGTTGTGGTCGCTTGAACATTGTGGCCGAAAGCGGCTTGCCCTTGGGTTGTGCGCATATCGGTGGTAAGTCTACATACGCGATTTCGTGCGTTTCCCCCACACCGGCCTGCCCAACACCTCCTCCCTCCGTCGCCTATGCATTATATTTGCGCGACCGTTGCATCAACGTTCATATTGCGGCGTTGTGCGCCCGTTACTCTTTTCGTCTACCAAGCACGGCGACTGTTTGAAAGAGCGTGCCGCACGGGTGCGGGCGCGATAACCCCAAGTACACATGCCCGGCAGTGTTCGAACTCGCCTCTCGCAGTTGTCGGCGCATTCCATTTTGCGCGCAAAAGCATTGCCTGGGATTTCAGGATATTTGTCAATAAATTCGACGCATTGTTACATTTTCTACTTGCGAAGGTGCGAAATCTTGTCCGGACTATTGTGGAAGAGTGTAAATGCAGCCGTTCCGGCCCAGCCTGCACCCGCTGACGATGTGGATGTCTCCTGCTGCCTCTGGTACCAGTAGTACCAGTACCTCCTCAAGGCCCTCCACTCGCATCCGTCGTCCAGGTCAACGGCAAGCGAATGGGGGTGGGGGTCATCACAGTGCTCTATTCTATGGTTGATTCCTGCAGCGGTTACCACACCTGGCAACACTTCAACCCCGTTTTTTGAAAACTCCGTCGCCGCTGACTCGCGCGAGATCTGCGACAGTCGGCGATCCCGCGACCGCGCGAGGGATTTGGATCCGCTGCTCCGTGGTCCATCGCCGAAGGGGTATAGAGGCTTGAGAGGCTCGAGGGGATGCAGCCGGTGCACCTGAGCCCGACGGGGCCACCTCCAGGGGCGGTGGCGCAGCAGCGCCGTCCGACTGGGGAGGCGGAGGAGTTAGCACCGCCGGAGGTGACGGTCGCCAACGGAGACGGAGAAGCCAGCGACTCGTCAGCTGAGCAGCAGCATGGGAACGGGATAACACCCTTGGAGAACCCGGCGGACCGGATTGTGGTTCCGACGGCGAGCGTGGTGTGCCTCCCCCCCCCCCCCCCCCCCCGAATTTTTGTTTTATAAATACAGGATATATGAAAATAACTCAAAATGTATATTGAAAATGCACTCATAGACAAACGTTGGGCAGCAAATCACGTCACTTATGTGTAGGGGAGCCACGAGTTACGGAGTTAGGGCTGTGATGCGTGAAGGCTGAGTGAAGTGCGGGGAGCGTGGGGCGCCTTTCCTTGAAAAGGCAATAACTCAAAAATTGAAAATACACACCCAATCATATTCAACCGTCAGACCACACATCCACTCAGTGCTGTACAGGAAGTTCAAGATTCAGGGTTGTGGTGCGTGAGGGATGAGGGAAGTGTGCGTGGGTGTTGGTGAGGTGGAAGAAGAAAGAGAAGAGGGTGTTCTGTGTCCTGGTCAGTCAACTTGTGACGCTCACACACTATTCCATGCGACGCTGACTTATGACGCTGTTCAGATTCTGAACCGGCGGGGAGACTTGGAGAAGAGCGCGGTGCCCTTCGGTGCTGTGGTCACCCCCTGCCACGCCAGCTCGCGCGACGTGCCGGTGGTGCGGAGGCCGCCCGTCCGCTGCACCCGCTGCCACGGCTACATCAACTCCTTCTGCAAGGTACACCCCCCCCACCCCCCCCTTCCTCCTCCACACCCTCTTTTTTCCCTCCTTACCCTCCTCAAAACCAACCATCTCCACAATAGTAGCACATAGCGCTCTTTCAGGTGCTTGGTGAGGGTAGGAGAAGAGGTGAGGGCGACGGTGCTCATACAGTGGGAGTGTGCGCGCGGTGCAGGTTGACGGCCGCAACGGGGATTGGGGCTGTGTTTTCTGCAGCCAAAGGAACACCTCAGACGAAGTTTATGCGCTAGGAGACATCACGGTGCGTCACGTCAGCATGCTTCCTTCCTTTCTCCCTCTCCCTCCCTCCCTTTCCCCTCTCTCTCAAAAACACACACACACACACACAAACACAAACTCCCCCCCCTTCTCTCATCATGCACGCTGTCGACCGAACTCGTATCAGCTCGACTCACACAATAACCGCGCCTTGGGTTTGTGGGCTGTGCTCAGTCCTGTCCCGAGCTAGTCGCCAACGCGGTCGACTTTGAGACGGCGCCAATGACGGGTCTCAATGCGGCGTCGAGTAGTGAGAAGCAGGCGCCGATTGTCTTCGCCATCGATGCGACTCTGGACGCTGCGGAGATGGAGCAGTTGAAGGGGCATCTGGCGGAGGTGCTAGACTCGCTGCCGGGAACCACATCCGTGGGCTTCATCACATTCGGGTCCAGCGTGGCTGTGTACGACTTGGGGCAGACGCGGGGCATGGCTGTGTGCGATGTGGTCGTAGGGAGGCACTCTCTGGAGGAGCGAGACATGAAGGTGACACCTAGCCCCTCACTCAACCCATGTTGTCAGCCTGTCCCTCCCTCTCCCCATTCCAAAAGGCAAACATTAACACACACGCAAACACACACTCACATACACAAACTCGCACACACTCACACACACACACACACACTTACACACACACACACAAGCACACACACACACACACACACACACTCGCGCGCGCGCACACACACACATGCACACTCGCACACACACACACACACACATACACACACACACACACACACTCGCATATGCACACACACACACTCGCACACACACACACACACACACACACACACACACACACACACACACACACACATACACAGCACCCCCGCATGATCGCATCGACTGATGGCCACCTCCGCTCTGTGATTGTGCAGGAGCTGTTGCTGGGTTCGCACACTCACATTGCGCCGCTGAGCAGCTGCCTTGCCGCTGCGAAGACGGTGGTGGAGAGCCTGCGCCCCTGCGCACAGAAAAGCGTGGCCATGCGCAACCGGGCGCGCTGTTTTGGGGTGGGTGTGGAAGTGGCACTGGCGCTGATGAAGCACGAGATGGGTGCGGACTCGTCGCGGAACTATGGTAGCGGGATGGGCCGGCCGCGCTACCGTGGCGTGGGCCGCATCCTGACCGTCATCAGTGGTCCCATTTCCATGGGACCAGGCACAGTCCCGCCGGAGATAATAGACGGGGAGGACCACCCGGAGTACGAGTACGCGGAGGCGCAGGCGAAGAGGTACATCGAGGCTGTGACCGCGGCTGCGGAGCGTGGAGGTGTGGCTGTGGACATCATTGCCGCTGGGCTGGCGGCGGTGAACGTGCCGTTGTTTGGATTCCTCACCCAACGCACGGGTGGCTGCCTGCTGCTGCATGAAACCTTTGGTCCGCTACTGCAGCAAAACATACGTGCGGCGATAAGTCGCGTGGCGGGGCACAGGGGTACCTTGGACGTCTTCACATCGCCCAGCCTCGCGGTGGCGCAGGTGATTGGGCCCGCGGGGCCCATGAGGGCGCGGGTGACTGGCGTGTCCGCCGGGAACGAGG
>JAPMLY010000900.1:30000-57500 GCA_026401115.1 Tetraselmis chui
CAGGTACCGCGATGACCAGTTTATCGCTGGCGTCGCGGCGCTGGTCCCCCTTAGACTTCCGCACGTAGAGGCAGATTTGCTGCGAAGGCTCGTCGACCACAAGGTCGCCGGTCTGGCAGCGGGCGCCGGTTTCGGCGCGGCAGAAAAACGTGTAATTGACGCACACCGCTAAACAGGCCCTGAAGCGTTGCATCTGGGGTAAGGCAGCCGGGGTCCACGCGAAAGTCTCGTGAAGGGTGTTGGCGTAGTGTAGGATGTCCAGGGCGACTTGTGCGGGTAGCGGGAGGCGAGCGGTGGTAGGTACCAGGCGGTGCTGTAGCATTTCGAGGCCACGGCGGGCGTCCGCCAAGAGTTCGCCCACGGCGACAGGTTGGCGCCGGTGGTCACGGAAGAACTTGTTTATGGCGGAGAAGTAGGGTTGCAGCGAGCTCGCAGCGACCGTTCCGCGTAGGGCCAGCCAGGCCGTGTAACGGACCATTGTGGCGGGTGTGGCCTGTAGCGGGGCGATGTTTTCTTCTGCACAAAAAATAAAAAATTGTCTGATTGCGCTCTGGTAGCTCGTGTACGTCGAGGGCGCTAGCGAGTTGCTGAGTAGGGCAACCGCCGTAACCCCGAGTCTGTCTGATCCTAGGAGGTCTTGGAAAGTTTCAGCTAAATCGGTGGACCAGGGCGACTGTGCTGCTTCACGGCGTAAGCCGTAGCGCGGCGGTCCTGTACGCAGAGGGGGAACGTGCTGTACAGGCGCTTTTAATCGGTCCGGGCGTATCGCTCGGCCAATCGCACCGCGTCGAGTGTAGAGCCAAGAGGGGGTGTTAGCCGAAAGGCCACGATGCTCCACGCGGGTGGCCCGACCCCTTCGTGCTTGCCCAGCCTGCCTGGAAAGAACAGGTCGCGGGACGCTGGGAAGTGCACGGTCTCGGTGGCCAAGCGTGCGAACGCGTGGTACCACGTTTTGTTTCGCCAGTAGGGGGCGACAACGGTTGCCGCTGCTTGAGCTTGTTCGAGTTTTGCTGCCAGCGCCGGTAGGGCAGACCAAGGGGGGTTGCAGTAGTTGTTCTCGCACTTCCACGCCGCGTCGGGGAGGTGTAGGCAGTCGATGTCTTCGCACAGGGGGTCGCGCCAGCGGGCATTGAAGCGTGGTAGCTGCGTGTTGAGCATCGAGGCGAAACGGTCGATAGTGTGCGGCCCCCACCGGCGTTGAAGGTAGGCGAAAACACGAGGGTTGAGCTGCCAGTCTTCGTGGTCCAACTCCCGGCTTAGCGCGTCGGCCCATATGTTGGCCGCCGAGCGGATGTAGCGCGGCCGGATGTTGATGTCGTTGCTGTCGAGGAGGTACCATAGGCGACGGAGTTCGGCCATCATGGCGGGCGAGCGCGAGGTGAGCTTGGTGAGGGCGGCGACCACTGCCGTGTTGTCCTCGTGTAGGAGGACTTGTCGGCCTCGGAGTTGGGGTAGAAAAGATTCCACCGCGTGTCGCACCGCACGAAGTTCCTTCCACGTAATGTGTTGTTGGCGGTCGGTAGCGCTCCAAAAGCCCCGGGCTTGATAGTTGGAGTCCTCGTTGAGAACGGCCCCCCAACCGTAGTCGCTCGAGTCGGCGTGGAGGTAGGCGGTCTCGATAGGCTTGTAGATGGACCGCCCGTTGTGTTGAGTGGGGACCGTGCGCCACCACTCGAGGTCTCGGCGTAGTTGGTGGGTGAGGCGGACGCGTCCGCCCCACCCAACCCGTGTGGATAACACGTTGTGGAGCTCGCGCAAAAAGAAGCGTGCGGGGGCGATGGCGAGGTAGAGGAACTGCGCCTTTCCGGCGAAAGCCGCAAGTTGGCGAGTAGGTAGCCACCGGGCGTTTGACGCAGCTCGGCCGAGGAGGGATGAGGCCTGTTGCGCGAGCTGTTGGAGCTTTGCGGGGGGGGCGCGAAACATGCCGTGATGGAGGTCCACCGTTAAGCCTAAATGGTCGCCCACTTGGGTAGGTGTCCAAACGCCCTTCTTGGGGTTGCGTTCGAGGCCGAGGCTGTCGAGTAGGGCTTGAACGCGCTGTCGCAGTAGGAGGGCGTCCTCGTAGGAGTCGGCGAGGAAAAGGAAGTCGTCCATGTAGGGTAGGAGTCGAATTCCCCGCCACCGCGCGTTTCGGAGGAAGCGCTTGGTGGGGCGGCGACTGTGAGGGGAAGTAGCCGTTGGAACCGGTTGCGGGGGGCGACGAAGGTGGTTCGTGAACACTTGTGTTAGCTTGCAAAAGTAGTAAGCCGACCCCGACCAGCCCATGGGGAGGCATGCTAGGCGCCATAGCGTGCCGCGGTAGTTGACCGTGAAGAAGTCGCGGTCTTCCTCCCGGATGCCAAGGGTGTAGTACCCGTCGGCAAGGTCGAGGGAGACGAAGTAGTCGCCCGGCCGCGAGAGGTGACGTAGGTGCTTGAGCGTCTCGCACGTCATGGTGAAGGTCGAGCAATAACGGTTGAGTTCTCGAAGGTCGATAATCAAACGCCATTGGTTGCACCCGGGTTTTGGAACTAAAAACATCCGGGAAACGTAGCGAGGGTTGTCCGCTCGCTCCCAAGCTCCGCAAGCCTCGAAGCGGGGGAGCTCCGAGTTTAGAAACTCGAGTTGGGCCGGCGTCGCGTCGAGCATAGAGATGCCGTGGTTGAAGGGCTTGGGGCGTAGACCTTGCTTGAACTTTACGCGAACGCCATGGCGGATCCAGTTTAGGACTTGGCCGCTCGCTCCGATGCGCTCCCACTCCCGCCATCTTCGACGCACGCGGTGGCGCATGAAGGAAGACGTCGGGGAGCAGGAATCGGAGCGGCGGGCCACACCGTCATTTCTTGCTCGAGGTTTTAGCCGGGTCGGTCGGCTTGGGGGCGGGGGTGGCGCGTGCTGCGGCTGCTGCTGCTGCAGCGGCCTTGCGTTTGTCGGCGGCGGCTTTGCGGGCTCGCGCATCGGGGCCGGGAGGCTTGTCCGGTGTGACTTTCGCGAAGGCAGCTCCGGCGGCGGCCTTGCTGGCGGCGTGTAGGCTGACTTCCAGCGTGCGGTCGACGAACGCTTGGCGAAGCGCGTCCAATGTGCCGGAGACCGCGGCAGGGCGCGGTCGGCAGAAGCGCTCGTGGGCCAGTTCGGCAAAGACGCGGTCCGCATCTGTGCTCGTTTGTCCGCCCTTGGTGAGGCGGAGGAAGCCCAATCTAGTACGGGCGGCCTCCTCCGTCGCCATGTGGGTGCGATGACCCGCTCGGATGAGGGTAATCGCTGCCGCCTGCTCTGGCGGTAGAGGTGCGCCGTGCGACAGCGTGTCCAGAGCCTCGCCAATTGCCGCGTTGGCGCAACTGTCGAAGAAGGCATAGCACCCGATGTGTAGGTACTCGTCGTAGGCTGCCTGGGTGCGTTTGTCGCTTAGTGAGCGGGCGGTGTCGTCCGTGAGTGTCCACAGACGTGGCTCGTCGACGTCGCGAGGGGGACGTTCGAGGCCGGCCGGGATGACTTCGCCGTAGTAGGTGAAGTCGACGAATTCGGCCGCAGAGGGGTCGGGTTCGTCGTCAAGCAGGTCGATAGGTGGCTCAGGGGCCTCCTTACCACCCTCCGTCGCTGTGGTCGCGTCGGTGGGAATGGACTGCTGTTGATCCGTAGTAGCAGGTGGGGCTGTCGGCTGTCGAAGCTGAGCGAGCAAGGCAGCGTTAGCCGCCAAAAACTGCTCAGTAATGCGTTGTTCCGATGCCAAAACCGCCGTACGAATCTGTTCGGCTGTGCGTTGTTCGAGTGTGGGAGCGTGAGGGTCGGCCGCTGCGGCGGATGTAGACTGCTCAGGCTGCATAGTGGGGAACTGCGTAGCTGAACGAGGGGAAGTGTCGCGTGACGCTCGAGTGCGCATGGGACGAAGTAAAACTGACACCCTACTCGACTACGAGAGTCGAGACTGCATTCGCGCGAAGCCTAGATTGGCTGAGCGCGAAAGCAGAGAGTGCCTAGGCTCGTGGCTAGCTACGGCTTATAAGGCACGGGCTAGCTAGAGCTGACCGTTGGGGAAGTCGTTGGTCGTTGGCTGCGTCTAACTGCTTGGGCAAGGTGGTTGCCCTGCAGGTGAGACGCGCCGATATTAACGGTAACAGTAACCGCTAGAGTTACTGTCCCGTACACATGATATTGGATATGCAAACCTCTAGATTCAAATCAATCTGACCATACAAGTGAAGTACAAGGGGGCGCTCGAAATTGCGACGAAATTATAAAAAAACTGCCCAGCCGTACTGTTGCAATTAGTCATGCATTTAATTGGACGCGATGCCTGAATTAGGGGAAATTATCTATGTTAAATATTACTGGAGATAGGAATTTAAGTGTAATAATATCGACAACTATGTGATGTAAAATTGAAATGTTTGAAAGTGAAAATGGAACTATGTAATGTAGTTCGGCAATGGCACCACTTATAGCTATTGCTGATACGAATTATGCAGTCAACGTCATACCCACCGTTACTAATATCATCTGGTACTTGACACAAAAATATGCCTCGTTCGATGTGAAGAAAAAGATGCCATGACCTTCGTCCACGGGCTTGCCTTTGCGAAGTCCCCTCGTGTATCATAGAATGAAACCAAATTTCCATTTCCGTCAACACCACTAGACCCGCGACCGGAGTGATTGGGAACAAACCATGATCGAGAAGCAACACTTTTCACAGTGGACGTGGTTTCACGCAAAAACAAAAGAATTGTTGACTTCAATTACATGGACGGCCTCGTCATATAGTCATGTGGCTTGTATCGCTCATGTCATTGATAGCGAAATCCGTTCATTTTAGTGGTTGCTTCTACGCCAAGTGAGGCGATGCGCGCATCGCCGATTAACAACGCGCACATAGATTGAACAATTCCAATTTTCCCCCCTCACCCCATCCACATGCCCACCTGTCTAGTTGTTGTTGATGAAAGCCTCTGGCCCGCCTCCCTCACCTCATGCCATGCTATCTTACATGACGACTCCCCACATCGCTGAGATCTTCCGCACACAAGCCCGACTTCATCCGACTCCTCGAACTTAGATTCGTCGGACATACGAACGGCCGACGACGTTACTCCTCGATTAAACGATTCAGATAGGCGAATTGAAGTACTGCACATACCACAAACTCTCCCACACCGCATAACTGATTCGCGATAAATACACCCCCTCGCCAATGCCATTCGACAACACTGGCCGGGTACCGAGGTCGACATACTGCCCATAGTCATGAGCCGCACATTTACACCTCTCATATCCACAATACCTTGTCACACCTCCCTTCTCACCCTCCGCAATGACCCTCCTCACAAACTCCTCTCGAAAACACGACTCGACACCACACTCATCCTAACACAACTCCACTTGCACATTGTCCAATGGATGCACCATCTTCTTCTCATCTACAACATCAAATCTTGCAAAACCACGCGTCGCACCTCCACTTACCGCACCCACACACGCCCATGATTGACAACTACCACCCTCACGCACGTCACACTCCCCGGGGGGGGGGGGGGGGGGGTGGGGTAAAACCCCCCAACACCCTTTGAAGAGGTTAGATTTATGCGGTTCGCGGTCTAGCCATGACTTACAAGTTTCCTGCATGGCATAGTTGAAAGGGCCCATAGACAACAACATCTTTCACCCGGTACATGTTGTAAGCAATTTCAATTCCAACTTCAAATTCAATTGAACAATTCCAATAGCTCGCTCATCTGCCCCGACCCGGCCTTCCTCCCGGTGCTTTCACATCTTTTATCAGATTGTGAAACAAGTAATGGCGGGCGCCTTCACGGACACATCCATGGGGACATGCCGAACGGGGCTGCGTTTCCGTGGCTTCATGGTTTCGCTTTTTACTATTTTGCTTAACACCATTTTTATTGGTAGTGGACGAAAGCCACGGATGCCCGCGTCTCATAGCGTTTGAGGATGTATTCCTAGAACTCGGGCGCTCGCCGGCGGCGCAACGGCGGCGGCCCCGGAGGGGGGTGCGTTCGCATGCCCGTCGGCACCTACCTCTACCTCCACGCAATGGGCGTTGGTAGCCCCGTAGCCGTGCCATGCTTGGCACGGTAGGGGGCTGAGCGAGGTACGGACAGTTGCGATCCGCGGGATCAACAGATGTCGGGAAGCCATTACGGGGGGTTTGGAAAAGCATAATATCCGTACACCAACATAGGGATCTCCCGCTCGGCCAGTCCAATATGTTTTTTCAGCGACTAAATACTCACATATACTCTCCCGTCCTGACGGGAACGATGTCTGCGGAATATTTTTTGGCGAAAAAGGGCACGGACGGATCAGCGGTTGGACGAGGGTGTTGGAGCTTGCGGCGGACAGGTGGGAAGCAACGCTAGGGCACGGCGCTCGCTAGCAGTCGACTGCCATGTGAGTTTTATGTCTCCTTTGGGGGCGAGACTTGAAGCTACGCAGGACGGAGGAGGGTCGCAGCCGGAGGAGTGACACGGTCTGGCGGCGGAGGTCCTAAGGATCATCCGCCGCCGGAAAAACCCGGTACGGGGGGTTTTTGGAAAATATTCTCGTACCCAACATGTTTTGTGGCGAGGCGACTCGATCCTTGTGTCCGACCTACCCCTTCCCTAGTCGGTACCCGGTTATCGACATGCTGCCTCAGGCAATTTGCCTAGGGTTATCGTAAAGGCACACTTCTCGTAAAGGCGGCCCCCTAACAACGTCAACCACCGGGGGAGGGTACGGCCGACCACAGCGCGATTAGATAGGTGTTGGGAACAGACGGATCAAGGACATGGGGCATGAGATCATCTGGCACGGGGGCAGGAGAGCCAGCCGGTCACCGTCTGCAACTTAGTTATTTTCTCTTCCCAGCCCCCGAAGGAAGAGGAAATACTCGGCTAGGTGGCGAGGTACGTCGGGAGGAGCAACTACTATATCGGGCGGGGATGAGCACGGCTCGAGACGGGACCGACGAAGTTCTGAGCGAGGGGGTTTTCACATGCCTTTCCCCCTAGCTTCGGCACGACCGGAGTCGCACGGTACCCGAGGTCAGGCAAGTTCGTTTCGACCAGCTCAAGCTGACCAACCTCGTTGATCAACATCCCCGCAGCGGCTAGAGCAGGCCGCGTATCGTGGAGACTAGCGACACTTTTTTTTCATACTGTATCCAAAAAAAATAAACGTATAGATCAAAAAATGATAAATACCTGGTTACGTGTATGCTTTAGACGGTATCGTCTCTGCCAATGGAGAGGTTGGGATTAGTGGTTCACGGTCAAGCCCCTAGCTAAATAAGTCCACATTGGCTTAGCACGGGGGGCCCATAGACTACAGCCGGTTAATTCTGGTATTGTTGTAAACAATTTCAATTTCAATTTCACAGAACTCGCTAGCATGTCTATGTTTCTCGTATTATAATAATATATCCGCGTCGTTGACAACTTATTGCTTTTATAATAATTACGCGTCTTGGGCTCTTGGTTCTCTACCTTGTCCACTGCCTTTGCCGGCTCAAGTTGCTTTCTCATGTCCTACGTGTTGGGTTTCGGGAGTGCGGAGGTAGCTAGACTGTTGTACCCATAGCGGTACCGAGACCGTACATGTATGTCTTGATTTCATGTTTGGCCGGAAGACAATTTCGAATGTCTCGTAAAGTAAGAAAAACTGTGACTTAATTGCATATTGCCTCGCATTGTTAATAACTTCACACTTAATTTGAATGTTCGTAGTATGGTTTGATGATTAAATACATATTCATTTTAGGGTTGTTTCAACTTCGCTTTGGATGTTCTATTCGCATAATATGATGTTCATATTCGGTTTTTTAATGGATTCTCATTTGTTTTATAATCCAAGTGGTTAATATCATAACATCTTTTTTTCAAAAGAAGCAATAGAATCCAGCAACACAGAAGGAAAAAAAAAAGGTAAAAAAGTAAAAACCCACCGAGCAGGGAGGCAAGCAACGTCGGTTGCACCACCCCCCCGCACGGCATCAAGAAGATAGGAACCCAACGTGTCATGACGAACCGTGGAAAGACGCCGCATGAACTCACAACGCACGTCCCCAAGGAAGCGATGGAGAGGGACATGTTCTAACCGTCGGACAAACTCCTTCATCCGTATGAAACTTTCACACCACAAAGAGCGTGAGTCCACCGCACCCAAGCTTGGAAAACGTCGAACAACCACCAAAACAATGGTGAAGCGATCAACCAATATAAACTCAACCGCCATTGGAGCCAACCGACCCCCGTCATCATGGGCAAAGGGATAATAGTCACGTGCAAGCTGAATTGGCGGCGTTCCAATGGAGGACGAATTGTAGATGTCGGCATCATGCATAGCTTACTGAGCCCTGAGCCCAAGGTTGTCATCAAGGAGCGAGACGAAGCGGAGCCCTCACATCCGGAACATTAGAATTCGAGCGCGCAACGTCCTCTAGGCGCTCACACGGGGCCGTAGAATCCAACCAGACAACATCCCGAGGGCGATCTCGAGAGGCCCTTGACCGGATTCGGCGAACCTCAAAACGCAAGTCAAATGGTCAATAATATTTACATTTTGTTAGCGCTGTATGACATTCATCAATATTATTCATTATTTCCATCATTTACCCTAGGGCACGTTTTGCCAAAGATGTCAGCTTGCTTACAACTTGGCCAAAAGACACCCACAGGCAGGGCCTGGGGATCGATTAGCGCGGGATTATAGGGTTGGGTGGGTGGGTTCGCGCGAAGCCTAGATTGGCTGAGCGCGAAAGCGGAGAGTGCCTAGGCTCGTGGCTAGCTACGGCTCATAAGGCTCGGGCTAGCTAGAGATGACCGTTGGGGAAGTCGTTGGTCGTTGGTTGTGTCTAACTGCAAGGCGAGGCGGTTGCCATGCAAGTGCGACGCGCCGCGTTTTAACGGTGGCAGTAACCGCTAGTGTTATTGTCCCGTACACATGGAAATTGGATATGCAAACCTCTAGATTCAAATCAATCTGACCATAAAACTATAATCAAACAATAACTACTGATAAACGGGTAGATTTAGATTATTTTGTTTACAAGAAGAACCAGATGAGCACGGACAGGGAAAGTGGGAGGGAAAACAAGAGGGCAAGAGTGACAAGAGGATCACGGAATCCAAAGCACAGCAAAAGGAAAGCACTACATTGTGCATAAACCTAGCAGATTATACTAAGGAAACTCTTAAGCCACGCCGAGAATGCAACACTTGGAGGCGACAAGCGGCGCCTCACGCGCCGCTCGAGGAAGCACGGGGACGCTTGCGGCCCATGGCGCGGGTGAAGAGCGCCGTGGCCGGAGAAGGCATCCCAGCCGAGGAAGAAGCGGCCTCCGTGCCGTCCGCAACGGCGGACAAACCACGCAAGACGTTGTCCGCGTGAGCAACATGGACGGCGAGAGAGACCTTTCGACGCCAGGAGGCCAACAACTTGCCCACGTGCATCCCTTTAGATGCGGCTGCCTGCTTGGCTAGCTCCGTCAAGAAAGCCGTGGCGTGGCCGCCAAGAGTACCAAATTCCGTGACTGCAAAGGGAATGAAGCGGATGTCGGGGCGACTCCTCAACCCCTCCGAGTACTTCTCGAACTTGGTCTTCTCAGCACGGCGGAGAGCGACTTCGGGTGACGGGGGGCTAGACACGCCGAACAAACCGGAAACCACGGCATCAAGGGCAAGTTTTGAGCCTCGGATGCCGTGATAGTGCAAGACACCCACATCCGCGGGGAGACCGTCGTTGCCGTTGGGGAGTTGAACTAACATCGTGGGATCTGTGAGGACCTCGACGCCAACCCCGAGTGCGCCACGAACCTCGGAGATGATTTCCGCAAGGGCCGTCACTAACCAAGAGTGAGCGGTGTGGACCGAAGCATCTCCGCCGCAACGAGCCAAATGGTCCGCAAAAGCAGTGGCCCACGCATCATCCGACATGTCAACACCCGCCGACGGGAACGCACCCCGCATAGCTTGAACCGAGAGATGGCAAGAAGCACAAGCAGTGGGGGAGCGTAGAGAAGAGAGGATGCGAGATGAGGGTAGGCCGAAGATGCGACAGACCGCGACGCGGAAAACTGCGTCGTAGTGCTCAGGGATTTTTTCACGGAGCTCGCCCAGGCGACCCGAAGTAGGCGGGTCCGAAGCCAAAAACGCAAGGGCGCCGTGGCCGAGACGAGATACAAAACGCCTAGACTCCGGCCGAGCGCGGTTGGAAAACGTGGGAGCGAGCTTCGCGAAGCGAAACAAGTTGACACGCTCACTGATGTCGGCTTGTAGCTTTGAAAAGATGTCCGTGGCAAACGCAGAAAGAGGGACGAGCGAGGGTAGGCCATCAAGGGACTGGGCAATCTGCTCGTTGTTTGATCGGGCTTCGGCAACGCAGCCGGCGCGAGCCACCGTTGGACGTTTCGGGGGGAGCATCGCTAAGGTTGTGGTTATCAAAGGTTCAGACTCGGCGAGAGCGTGAGAACCGCACGCAGCGTCCAAGCGCGCCCACGACGAAGCGAGTTCTAACGACCGGGTAGATTTAGATTGATTGAATTAATAATATCGATCGAGCATCATTCACTCGCAGCGATCCCCAATTCCCCATTATCGTCAGCTCATGGGGATACTACGTAGGCCTGTGGGTGACCTTTGGCAAAATTATAAACAAATTTACATGTTTGGCAAAACATGCACCTAGGGTAAATGGTACATAAATAAAAAAACCGTCTGTGCATGGCGGAGGTGCCACGTAGTCGTTGTCGGTTCATCAAATCAAGGATTCAGGGACGGATAAGGTCCTTTCTTTCCTTTTCTTGCTTGGTGGCCTCCACTGCTTTCTCTTGTAAGAAAGTTTTTGATAAGGTGCAGCGACGAATATAATAATAGTACAGTGACGATAAAGGTACAGGCACGTACCGAAATGCACAAGAATCACCCGGCATATTGCAATATTTGTTTATCGCTGTAGTGCGAAATTATGCTGCCGTCGGAAGGACAGAGCTAATCATCCGAAGATATAAACTCATAAATGAAATATAATTGAATAAAATTAGACTTTCCCTCGGTGATGATGGAGCTACCCTACCGGTAGTGTCCCGCATATTTAATTTCAGATCATTATTTTGCTCTATGGTACCGCGTACAACACGGAGGAATGGGATGATTTCTTATTTATAGCAGTCCCACCAGAAAATATGAAAATCTGGGCGCTGGCGGGGCATCCCGCTGCTCCTCTGCGGGAAGTTCAGCGCCGCCAGCCGGAGTCCTGACTGCCGCGCCGGTGGATTCAGAAATCTCAAACCCTATAGACGTCCACGTCCGTGTCACACTTTATTGTAAAGCTATTTCACGGTTTCTGTTCAACCTATAACATCATGGGTGTCGTTGTCCTTCGTAACCCCGTTGTGGCTGCGCCCGCCGCCGCCGCACCCCTCAAGCTGGAGACAGTCGCCCGCGGGCGCGGCATCCAGTGGAAGGGCGCCGTTAAGTACAACAAGCGGAGGCCGAAGAAGGTTCGTCGCCCACACTCTCCGTTTTAGCGCATCGCCTTATCCACCTAACCAACACCGTCCCCTTAAGCACCGGACAAGCTACATGTGACTTCAACCCCCGTAACTGGTATGACGTCGTCTCAGCACGTGGCCCAGGCCCCGATTTGCCTCTGAAGCTATGCAGCACTACGTTCCGTCTCCCGTTGGCCAATTTGCCAGCAGAAATACTCGAGTGTTCGCCGACTGTGGTCCCAGCCAGTGCACATTTTGAGAGTAGGGGGGGGTTTCGCATGTATCGAGCCAGCAGGCGTTGCATTGCAGGCTGCTCGTCAGTCTTAGCCGGCGAGCAGGCTGTGCGTGTGGGCGTAGTCCATTCGCTGTCATATGATATGATATGATATGCTATTATTATTAGTATTTAGCGTCCTCACTGTGTATTTTCGCCCTCTCCAGACTCGCCCCTCCGACAAGAACAGGACTCCCACCGTGCGCCCTGAGCTGCCAACTCCCCCTCCCGCCATCAAAATCCTCTCGGTACGCTCCCCTGTGTATCTGCTATCTACCTCCGCATCCACTGTGTCATTGGTCTTCCTGTCGTCGTCTGTTTCGGACAACCGACTAAGCCCTAAAATTACTGAAACCCTAAATCCTTTGGGAACCGCCTCAGGAGCCTTCTTCGTAAAGCGTGGATTGAAGCCGCGCGTAGGGAGCGCGCCGCTGTGCGTCCACCGCTAGGTGTGGCAAACCACACGGAACGGATGTAATTTGTGGGCTGGTTGACTATTCGTTGCTGTGAGTGGAGCAGCGGGTGCCCCGCCTCCTCTCTGCCTGCGTTGCCTCGTCATCATGCAACGGCACCTTTGCATACAGCCACAACACGGAGGCCGGCAATTGTTGTGGAACTTTTGTCATGATACAGATGGCTCTGCCTACATGATATGGACCTATCAACGATGCACAACTGTTGAGAGAAGTGGCATGGCAACGTGTTTACCTTTGATTGCTTGTGTGTATGTGCGCGCGCACACGTTTGGTTTATTGAATGTGTGGTGATTCTGTGTTGCGGAAGGTCTTGTCTGTCTGGCAATGTAACTGTTATGTTATGGTCTCTACGTGCTGCAGAGCTGTTGTGGGAGGCCTACCAGTGATAGAGTTACCTTTTGTTTATTGCTCATAGATCACATATCAATTCACACTTTGATTTGCGGTCCCATGTTTGTACGTAAAACGTTCTTTTGTTGTAGTAGCCATGAGGTGTGGAGAAATGAGGAACAGGGGAGAAAGTGGGGATTTTCAACTATGGACAAACGAGTGAGGGCTGTGCAACGAACAAATACTTGGCCACATTAAACTGCGAGGAGATTTTCGACTATCATTGGAAATGTTAGTTTGGACGTTCTCTTTATGTAAAAAAGCAGACAAAACATTTAATCGTAGACGAAAGCCACCCGACGCGCGGCTGCTGCAGTCGCCGGCTGTTCGTGGAAGACCATCAACAAGGGGAGCAGGTCTCAGTAACGTGGAATTTCTGGGTCTATTGAGCTCCACGCATCGATCCCGCCTGTGATGTTGTACACCTCTCGGAAACCGCAGTTCTGTGTCAAGTACTGCCCGACAAAACGGGAGCGCATTCCCGCGTGGCAAAGGATGAACGTGGGTTTGTCCTTGTCCAGCAGCTCCCCGTCAGCCACCTCCTCTCGCCACTCCTCAAATTGCGAGTTCAGCGGTAGCGCAGTCCAGCGCCAGCCGTACTTGCCGAGGTTTGCTGCCTGGATCTCCCGGGGCTCGCGCACGTCCAGGAGTTGGACACTCTCACCGCTGGGGTCGGCGGAGTAGTGCGAGGCGACCATCTCCTTCGCAAGGGCGACGTTCACTTCCTCCATAGCGGCAGGATCCCCACCCTCAGTACCGCCGCTGGCCCAGAGTCTCGTTGATCCGCCAGACCGGAATGAAGACGCTGAAAGCAAGGCGAGTGTAGTGCCGGACCGGTTGGGTCGACTCGTCTGCCTGACAGTTGTGGTACGGACGATGACGGAATTGTGAGTCCGGACAGAGGCGGACAGCAGCGCCGCTATCGGTCGGCAAAACCCAGCGGTGGACGATCTAATCAGGACGCTCATCTCTCCAAGTGGACGTTTGTACTCAATAGGGACGTCTGATGGCTACGAAGGGCCAGAACAGAAGGTAAGACGGACCTTAACTGCTTCAGCTGACGGGGGCGTCTACGAATTGGATTGTATAGACTAACCCCCGGCAATTTTTCTTGTGAGTTGGATGGAGCGCAGGAGGCCAAAAAAATTAAAAAATATTAACAATAATATGAGGTGATGGCTGGTCATGGTTATGTATAGCTGATTACAAAATAAGTACTAGTGAGAGGAGTGAGAGAACTTTCTCTCATGTGCTTTCTTCCCATAAAGTCCATTACCGCGGCACACATTTATATAATTGCCCGTCACACCCTATGCGATGGCCATGCAACTCATTTGGGGGGTAGAATTTTGATTTGCGAACCACACACCACGGCGCGCTGTTCTCTGACTTGGACACCACGCCCCAATTATTGTGGGCACTCACATTGGATTTGCGGCCCAAATTTTGTAGGCCCAAACTAGTTCATGTGCAGGTTGTGCACGCCTTTATGCGTAGCTCGGTGTACGTAGTGTCGCGATAATCTGGGAGACTACTCGACACAGGGTTCTAAGCTTGTTTGCACAATTGCACTAGTATTCGCCGAGTGTGCTGCGCCCGGCCGTTTAAAGAGCGGCGACACTAAGAATGACATGCCGTGTGTATTTGGTTTTCTTGCCACGTGCTTGGAAGTACAAACAAAGAGCACGGGCTAGGGACCTATTTGGCGTGAGGGGCGGTTGACTTGCAGTGTATGCACCTTGGCGCGCGGATCGATGCCTTTTGAAGCTGGCGTATCGCCGGGCGTGAAACTTTTGGGGAGCTTTCAAAGTACCCTAGCACGGGCTTTTTGTGACGAGTACAGTCCAGCAACAGTACATTACACGACATTGTACATGTACTCGTTACTAAATATAAATCGTGCTTTTCCATCGGAAAGACGTAAAACGTGGGGACGTCGGTACTGCAAATTAGCAAAGGTTCCGCTGATGCGTATTGTACTATTAGTACCTCCCGGTACATACATGTACGCACATTAAATTTGACTAGCCCGATGACGCGCCAAGCGAAGTTTCCAATGCAGAATGTGATTCCCCAGACAGGACAAGCCGCGTCGCTAGTCTGTTGACGACGGTTGGAAAGCCCTAGCATGAGAACTGAGCAAGAGCACGTGCAAGCTATCTAGGCGGAAAGCTATTCAAGCCTAGTGCAGTAGAGGGAGGTGAAAGAACCATTTTAACAATTCTCTTTGATTAACTATAATCTATTGTTAAGTACTAATAATGAGACATCTTTTCAATTCTCCCTCCATCTGCACTTCCACCTAGTATTTGAGCAGCAACATAACATAACATAACATAACAGATTTGTGTGTGCATTTAGCCTTTCGAAGGCTAACCGCCACATTTTATTTGGCATGCGGCGGTAAATGGTACGGCACCGTGCCATCATGGGGCATGAAATGGGCAACGGCGTGAATATAATATACATATAGCGGCGATTGTTGAGCGTATTAGCGAAGCGAGTGTGCAGGTAGCACATGTCGAGGGGTTGCTAGCCCCGCGCGAATGTGGCATGTTATGAAACCCTAAAAACTTTAGCTGGCTATACGAGGGAATGGATCGCGTCGGACGGCGGATTTGACGCAAAAACCAGCCGGTAGGCGTAAATTGTATTGAAAGCTTAGACTTACTTAGGGAAGGGCTTCCACTTGCAACTTAGTTTGCTTCAATCGGACACCGTACGGCAAATTCAGGGGTTTTTAAGCCTCCGCCCAAGTTATAGTTTTCCGCCCCCAATCCCACCCACGTCAAGCATTTTAACTGGACCTGCCATCACACCCACGTGCTCCCATGTTTGCGGATATCATGATGGGATCATAAAAACCGCATTTTGTCTCGGTGATTTCGGGAGTACTCACGAGCCGAAGTGTGGAAAATCCAAATTCCGGGGCGCCCGAGTAAGGGTATTCCCAAAAATCGAGGATGGGCCGCAAACCCTAATGTGTCTTGTACTAGCCGGGATGGGCCCCATTTGTGCCCCGCTTCTCCCTTAACTTTGCCGTCAACAAAACATCCGGTCAGCCTTTCAAACGAGCCAAAGTATAGTTAAACCATATACAAACCATACCTGATGAACACCCACACAACGCGAAAAAAACAATTTCACTATGTTGTAAGTAATACCGCATACGTATTAGTTGCAGATAGCTACTGTAAGCTACTCTAGATATGATTAGTACATGTCTAGATCGGACATACCGATAAACTGTTTGTCTCGGTACAGAGCCGTCGCTAGGCTACAGCTCTCCCACTTCTGTTGTCCCGACACCAAGCCTGTAGGCTGGTTGTCGCTGTAACTGTTCCGTTTGCGGGACTGTGACTGTAACTACGTTTGCGTACGTTATCTTCCACACTAACTGTGTTTGCATGGTTCAATACACTACCAACGGATTTTAAAGGGAGAGTATATTAACGTGGCATTGAACTAGCTCCGTCACTGCGACCCTCGCCAACCTGATTACCGAGTACGAGTCCGAGTCGCTAGGTCCTACTATATATACAGTTTTATCCGGCACGAACTACTTCATGTCGCTACTTCTACTTTACCGTGGGCGGTCCAATTGCGAAGTCCGTATGATGCTACGATCTCCACTATGGGCGGGTTTTCGGAATCAGATTAAGCCTCCGCATGAGCCTCAGAAATCAAAGATCAAGCATCAACTGCAATGCATCAAACTTTGATACATAATCCGTTTTATTATTTGCCTATTTCATGGACGCATCGATTAAATGGGGCACTAATTCGTGGATGTATCGATTAACTGGGTAAGTAGTTTGTGGATGCATCGATTAGATAGGGCAATAATTCATGGACGCATTGATTAAATAGGGCACTAGTTCATGGATGCATCGATTAAGTTGGGCACTAATTCACGGATGCATTGATGCGGGTAATGCGGGACGAATGCATTGATGCATCAACATCGGTCTACGCACACATGCAATTTTAAGCACGGCGTTCTTAAGTACCGGAAAAGCGTGCGCGCTAATTTCGTCCGGAATACAGGTACTAGCGACGTTTTCGACGCGGCACCAAACCACCGTGCGAACCCACTAACCCTACAACCACTAACCCTACAAACCCCGATTGTGTAGCGCGGACTTGGGCCTTGTCCTCCAAAACCAACACACCTCCAACTCTGTTATAAACGCACTTGTTGCCGGTGGTGGGCGGTCAATTGGTGCTTAGGCGGCTACACGCCGGCTGCTCTTGCTGCGCGGGTGCGGTAAGCATGCTACCGTCTCACCACCATCTCGTTAACCACCCTCGCCGCTCCAACATAAATCGGAGAGCACTCACCTGCCCTTTTGACTAGCCGACAAGCCACAATGGTAGGGAAAAATGTATCCTAGGTCTCTACTACAGCGGATTTTTGTCTATCCTTACCAACCGTTCTTTCTCTGCGCTTGGTTTGACATGTGCAGATTGCGGAAAAACGCCGACGCGGCTGTGCGTGGTGGGAAAATGGCACGCCCTCACTAAGCCTACGGCCACTCCAACCGCGATTGTGTCACGCGGACTTGAGCCTTGTCCTCTAAAATCAGCACACCTCCAACTTGGTTATAAACGCACTTGTTGCCGGTGGTGGGCGGTCAATTGGTGCTCAGGCGGCTACACGTTGGTTGCTCTTGCTGCGCGGGTGCGGTAAGCATGCTACCGCCTCACCACCATCTCGTTAACCACCTCCGCCCGCTCCAACATAAATCGGAGAGCACTCACCTGACCTTTTGACTAGCCGACAAGCCACAATGGTAGGAAAAAGAGTATCTTATGTCACTACCAAAGCAAATTTTTGTCTATCCTTACCAATCATTCTTTCTTTGCGCTTGGTTTGACAGGTGCAGATTGCGAAAAAGAGCCGACGCGGCTGTGCGTGGTGGGAAAATGGCACGTCGCGTAAACTGCGTACAATGTGTTATAGCCACCGCCTCCAACCAGCCTACCGCCGGAGATTATTGTCGCCAATGTGGCAGGTCAACGGACATAAAAGGAGTTGCTACTGTGGACATGGACGTGTTGGTGTCGGCTGTAACTGAAACTCTTTACGAGCGTTGCAACTCGCAATTTCCACAAGGTGGACGCACAGCCGCGATAGCAACCTTCAAGAACGTCCCCATTGACCTTGTGGCGGCCTTTTGCGACGCCGAGCCAGGCCTATGGAGGAGAATAGACGTCAAATCCAGCCCAAGCAAGCGTCGAGTGAAGTATGTCACCACCCGAATGGAAGGTATTGCTTCACTTGTCTGTTTTCACGAAAAGCATGGTGATACGCCGAGGGTTGTGAAAAGCAAGAGCCGAACTCGCGCGATGCGGGCGCGTGCGCGGGTGGAGCAGCATAAGAGGCGGGCAAGCTTCAGTTGGGTTCGGTTGACGGACAACGGTGACATAGTCACTCTTCTCCCTCCGTTTATCGTGGAGGTGACTGAGACTCCTTGGAAGAGAGGAAGCAAGCTGCGTAGCATACTCGGCACGCTGCGCTTCCACACGGCCATCGTGTCGGCCACGGTTGGGAGTGAAGTGCAACTCCCTAAAGGCTACCCCCTCACATTGGATTCCAGGTCGGCATGGCCCATATTGCCTCACTATACCGACCCTAAAGCTTATTTAATGAGCGAGCTACATGATTTATGCGGGAGCAGCTTCCAACACCTGTTGGGGGCTCCGGGGGAGTCGGACGGGCTGCGATCGATACAGAGCTGGGACTGCACCGCACCAAACCCACCACCCCCTTACATGGACGTTGGAAGGTCACGGGCGAAGTGGGAAGGCCCTGAGGGAGGGGATGCACCTGTGCATATGAGGCGTCTTGCTCAGAAGACAGAGGAGCCGCGGGAGGAGCAGGGGCGGCGGGAGCTATGGGAGGAGGGCACAGAGAGCAGCATCAACACCTCTGATTTCATGGATGACAAAGATGGACGAGCCAGCAGCTACACCTCAGGGTTCACTGTCGACATTGAGGATGTGAGGTGCGGTCCGCATTTGATGCCAGAATATAGACGTTGCAAGGCGAAGCAACTCCTAATTGCTGAGAGGGAGACTGCACGGCCAGATGATGAATGTGTGAGCACACGGCAGCGACCACGGCGAAGGTTGGCATATAAAACATATAGAGACAGGTAGTGAATTAAAAAAATCGTCTATGTAAATATGTTTCTACCTTTCACCCTTTTTTTATGCGCTTTGATGCCTTCTCCTCTAGTTCCAACTTGATTGCATCTGCCTTCCGCTTGGGCATGTGTGGCTGGGCACGGTGGGCGGGTCCATGCATGTCTCGGTGATGCGCCATCAAAGTGCTGCGCTTGAGAACTTGCCCTGTCCTGCTCAGCGTGAGCTTTCCCGTGCATGTGACGCGCTGCCCTTGATGGTTACTGCCCTGACGATAGCCTTGCTTCACCTCCCTATTTGCATGCTCCATGCATTGCGCGCTGTAGCGATCAATGCAGCCATGCGCCTCCATCCATGTCGGGAAGTGCCAAACAACGAAGTGCATGTACGGAGTCACATCCGCTGCTGCAGCAACATCCAAAAAAGCTGAAAAAAAAACCTCCGCGGCTGCGCGTAGTGCTTGTGCTGCTTTCTGTCTGTCCGCTGTATCCTCCCCGGGGTCTGCACTCCATGCCGCACTCATGCAGTCATACGCTTCCCATACCTTGTAGGCTTTTGCAGCACCAGGATCGGAGGGTGACAATACGGCGTCTAGCACAACACCACGGCCCTCCACCACCTTGCTCACCTCTGGCCCGTTAAGGGCTCGAAGGTCCGCCTTGGTGGGGCTCTTGCCTTTGCCAGTCTGCACCTTGATCTCCCGCCCCGGCAATCCGATGACTTCTAATGCCCTCACAGCCGCTTGAGCTGTTGCCGCGCTGTTACACCTCTTGTACACGGTGTGCCACAGCACGTGCGGGCAAATCTGGATTCCGGCGTGCAAAGTGTCCCCAATCATATCCACTGGGTTTATCATCATCATTGCGGGAGGGCACAAGTGCCGCTGTCCGAAGTGAGTACGGCTCGATCAACCCATATTCCTCTCCAAATGCGTGGGCCAACATAGCTGCAAAGACAGCTGTCTTCTCCATGGGCGGTGTCATGCCCTTGCGCTGGTAGTCGGCTGGGGTAAGATGCTTGTTCTGACGGGCCATGTCGCAAATGAAGCAAAAGAAGGTAGATGCTGCCCCAGCATGCCCAAAGGCCCCGCCTTGGAACGCCATGTCACCACCCAAGACAAGCTTGAAGGCGTAGATCGTGCCATGCAGCTCCATGCCCGGGCCATCACATAATTCTCTCAGCTCCTGCTTGATCGCTTGAAGTTGTGTAACGAACTGGTCATACTTATCATGCCCCTCGTACAACATGATCTTCACGCCGTTATGGATGCTGTTGAAGCCCCAACCTTCCAGCACGAATCCATTTGCATCAACCCTGTTCAGCACGGGCTTAAGGATGGCAAGCACAGCTCCTTGATGACCCATCTTGAAGGCCACACTGCCGTCAGCTGGTTTTCGAGAATAACATCACGAAAATTTCAGTGAATGAAACAAAACAGCCCCTTGTTATTGTGCACAGAAAGTCAAACGCCTATTTGCTGTATGTTCAGTAGCCCGGCAACTCACCGCAAAACTGGATGACGATAACCTTGCTTGGCGGTAGTTGTTCAGGAGGGAACTGCACCAGCCTGCTTCGAAGTGCCTGAATCACGTCGACAGTGGCCCTCTTGCCGTCGTCTGACAACTGCAACCCCGACAGCTCTGCGACTCGAGACTCCCACTGCCAAACGTCATTTTTGCTCGGCAGCAACGGAACTCGCGTGCCGTGCGGCAGCAGGACTACCTCGTGCTCACCGGTCTCTTCATTCCACCTCTTCCCTAATGCGTGTACTAGATCCTGATAGCGCCGCCAAGTGATCTTGCATGTTACCCTGACAAAAGAGGCCCGCGCAACTGTCCAGTGCTCTCGTAGTGCGTCCACCACACGCTGCTCGACAGCGGTATATAGTCCACGCTCAATGCACACCGACTCGAGTACGTCCGGAAACTCGTTAAAGAAGCAGTTTAGAAGGTGCACGACCGTTTCACCCTCGACACCACCCTCGTAACGCTTGTCTAGGTATTGCTTGAGTTTCGCTACTTCGCGGCGTTTGAAGCCGCGGTAGTCGGCACTCTTCCTAACCGGTGGTGCGATGATGCGCTTCGCCAGCGGACGGAGGCCTCCGAAGGCACGGCGCGCCATACGTGCCTTTGCAGCCCTGGCTTTCGCCCTACACCTAGCCGCGCTTAGGCTACCACTCGAGTGCTGGGCCTTAAATTTACGAACCATACGACCCAACGAGTCGCGTTGGCTACACACCTTTGCGAGCTGCGCGGCATGCGCAATATCCGACTCGACTGCCGCAGCGCGTAGCTCCTTAACGCACACTTCCTTATTTCTCGACCGTTCTCTCTCCGACTCGAGTTGATACTCCAAAGATTCGGCTCGTTTCTTTACCTTCTCGATCTCCTGTTTGAGGCGTCCCACCTGTGCTCGGAGTGTCGCTAGCTCCGCAGCCGGTCGCTGATGATGCGTACTCGCCGCTGCATCATCTTGCTCCGCTTGCTCTTGCGCGGCTGCCTCCGCCGCTTCTGCCCGTAGCTCTTGATCTTTCGTCCGACGCTTACTCTGAAACCTCCCTACTCTACCCGTGCGTTTCCTGCCACCTTTAGCGGCAGGCTGAAGCCCGTCGAGCTCGTCGGGCATTGCGCCGGCCGACTTTGAAATAGTTACTGCAGGCGGCAGATTGCACCATCACGACCTTGAACTACATCCACTCCGGAAACATAAATTCAAACGACGACCGGTCAGCTTACGTGGACGATTGTAGACGGTCCGTAACACAAGGGGGGTTTTACGCCCGTGTACGCAGTTGTCGCGTGTACAAAAAAAGCGCGTTTTCGGCATTTCAGGAACGCCGTGAGGAGAGTATGAGCCGGATTATTGCCGGATCGTAGCCATGTACATCGTTTAGCAGGATTGTATTGCTATTGACTTCTACAATAGTTTTATCTAAGAAATTTCAAATGATATGTACCGTGGGAGAATGTCGGGCCCGGTGTGAAGCGGGTGGTATCTCCGGCTAGTAATGCGGTGGCGCCCGCAACCCAATTGACTTGACTACATCACACCAACTCCCGACTCCCGACGCTCTCACTCGCTCGGGAGATTCTAGGGGCCACATTCAACGGGGTATTTGGCGCATATTTTGTGCACGGTCCCATTAGTACTAGCAGCCCGTTTGCCTAGTGCTTATGTACAAGGTAGCTATTTGTCATCTTGGACATGGCCATACACCCTCATTCCACAAACCCTAGGGGAACCCATACCCTACAGATACACCAACGTCAAAGTAGACGCTCACACCTACAGCACCAACCACACACACGGCCCTCTCGCCCGCGCCGCGGAGGACGGCGCCGACTTCACTTTCCACAAAAAACACACAACACTCACCAACATCCAATTCACCTACAAGCAAGAATTCATGTGGGGAGTCCACAACACCCGCCTTCTCACACACAACCCCACCTTTCGTTGCCCCATGTGTGGGCAATTCACTAGCAACGGCCACATGGCCGGTAACTGCCCCACCATGCCTGGCCTAAGATAGGACCGACACAACAACGCGCTGCAACTCCTACTCTCCCTCTTGGAACGCATCAACGGAGGTCGATGGGAGACCATCACTGCGGAGTTCGGTAACAAACCCATCAAATCATTTACATCCCCCCACACCCACCCACACCCCTCTTGACTCTCACCCCCCCCTCCCCCCACTCAAATGCCCACCCACCTTGTTGTTGCTAAAGGTCTCTCACCCGACTCCCTAACCCCTTACCCCGCCATCCTCCCCCAAAATTCTCCTCCCCGCGCTACGACCCCCCGCACACAAACCCGACTTTATCCGCCTCCTCGAACCTCGATTCGTCGGTCACACAAACGGTCGCCGCCGCTACTCGTCCATTAAAAAGATGTAGATAGGAGAATGGAAATACTGCACAAACCACAACCTCTCCCAAACAGCCCACCTGATTCGTGCCAAATCCACACCCCTCGCAAATGCCATCCGCGCCCACTGGCCAGGTAACGAGGTCGACATCCTTCCCATCGTCATGAGCCGCACGGGCACGCCGCACTCAACCACCATTGCAAGTCTCACCTCTCTTCTCACCCTCCGCAAAGACCCTCCTGACAAACTCATCTCTAAAGCACAACTCGACATATCTCGCATACTCGCACAACTCCACACGCACACCGTCCAATGGCTACACCATTTCCTACTTGTATACCGCATCAATTCCCGCACGACCTCTCGCCGAGCCCCCGCACACGGCACCTTCGCACGCCCTTGATTGAACTCCATCTTCACCCTGCATCGCACCCTCCCCGGGGGGGAGTACAACCCCCAAACACCCTTGGAGAGGTTGGATTTAGGTGGTTAACGGTCTAGCCCTGACTAGTAAGTTTCTTGTATGGCATAGTTGGGAGGGCCCAGAGACAGCAACCGGCGCATACGGTATTTAATGTAAACCGGCGCATACGGTACATGTTGTAAACAATTTTAATTTCAATTTCAATATTTATCATCCTAGTACTTAGTGCTATGCTACTAGCGGTACTCTATTCCCTATTGATGGCGGTCGGCCGGCCAGCCGGTGCCTTCGCGGGCCGCCATCTCTCTCTTCCCACTTCTCTAGTCACCACAGCCGGCCCCCTTGTGGGGCCAGCACGACTTCCATGTAACTATCCGTTCCCAAATCTAACATGTTATGGGCCCTCCACCAAATTACACTAGAGAAGAGCGTATGTAAAGTGCTCGGCGCCACGCTAGTCCTACCTACTCCCACGTAAATAAGAGTAGAGCGTGTGTAAAGCGCTCGGCGCCACGCTTGTAATTCATCGTCCGACCGACACCACGTTTCGCCTTCGAGCTGGCTGTCCGCGACTAACCCACCACCTCCCACGTAAAAAGGAGAAGAGCGTGTGTAAAGCGCCCGGCGGCAAGCTAGTAATTCATCGTCCGACCGACACCACGTTTCGCCTTCGAGCTTGTTGTCCGCAACTAACCCACCATCTTTCACGTAAAAAGGAGAAGAGCGTGTGTAAAGCGCCCGGCGCCACGCTCGCCCCACCTAGCTTTCAGTCTCACCTAGCATGCAGCCTACCGATGCTCTCGACCGGACCTATTTTTTAAGACCGACCCGCGAAAATTCGGCCCGTGCGTACTTTAATTAGTACCGTTATTATTGTTTTCTCCCCGAGGCAACGCCGCAACGCTCACCTTACCTAGCGAGGAGCTCAACTTTCCCACGGCGAAAGGGGGGAGTCAACACGAGCGCCCGTCTATGCCTATGCGTGTCTACACGCTCCGAACAACCATGTTGGCTTTGCTTATTCCTCGCCGGTCGCTCTCATACGTCGGCTAGTTCGCCCGTGGACAGTTTTCCCCGCTATATGTCAGAATAGTACATTACGCAGTAAATTTGGAACCGCTTCATATTGGCAACTCGCCGGTAGCGGCACGTTCTTGTGAGCGCATGTCGCTACACCTACCCGGCTTGAGACACACGCTAAAAGCACGACACCTTCGACCAAGATGGCCCCTTCCTCAACGCAAGCCAGGATGCCGTCAAGACCTCGGCTACCTTGAGGGGGGATGTTAGCACTATTAGTGGCGGTCGCCCGGCCCTGCCGGTGCCTTCGCCGGCCGCTATCTCTCTCTTCCCACTTCTCTAGTCACAACGTCCGGCCCCCTTGTGGGGCCGGCACGACCTCCGTGTAACTTTCCGTTCCCAACTCTAGCATGTCCTACCTTGACCTCTTGGCGTTTTGCAGACCTTCCACACCGGACTACATGAGTGTGCTTTCGGGTACGGGTCGCAAGACTTTGGCTCTCTCTTTTCGCTTCACATGAGTACAGTTTCACCGTGCCATCCACTTGCTATACGATGGCAACGTTCCCGGTGCTAGACCTCATTGCGGAGCGCGCTTCTCATGTCTTAAGGTGCCCACGGTGCAATGAGGCTCCTTCATAGTCTTCTTGATATCATTGTCATTGACTTGCATTCTCGGAAACAAAAAAGCACTTATCCAACTGCTCGCATTCTTTTGGCAATTGACAATAATTCCAGCAAACGACATAGATGGGCATCGTATATCATGTGTACACTCTTCCCATAAAGTCCTTTACTAGTGAAATAGGGCCTTTCGCGTAGGGCGGGTGTTTATCATGTAGGGTTTCTAGGGTTAAACTGTACTTTAGCTCGTTGAAAAGGCGGACCGAAAATTTTGTTGACGGTGAAGTAAAGGGAGAAGCGGGGCACAAACGGGGCCCGTCACGGCTACGAACTGACGTAATAGGGTTTGCGGGTCAACCCCGATTTCGGGGCATACCCTGATTCGGGCGCCCCGGAATTCGGATTTTCCACACTTTGGCTCGTGAAAACTCCCGAAATCGGCGACACAACACGCGGTTTTTATGATCCCAGCATGCTGTCCACAAACATGGGAGCACGTGGGTGTGATGGCATGTGCCGTTAAGATGCTTGACGTGGGTGGGATAGGGCCCGGAAACCCACAGCTTGGGAGGCTTAAAAAAGCCTAACTTTGCCGTACGGTGTCCGATTCGAGCAAACCAAGTTGCAAATGGAAGCCCTTCCCCCAACTAAATATTATTTTATCGCCCGGCCGGTTTTCGCGTCAAATCCGCCGTCGGATGCCATCCAGCCCCTCGTACAGCCAATTAAAGCTTTTAGGGTTTCAAAATCTGCCACATTCGCGCGGGGCTAGCAACACTTGGACATGTGGTACCCGCACACCCGCTCCGCCAACACGCTCAACAATCAGAGCTCTATATTTTGTGTATTCACGGCGTCACCCATTTCATGCCCCATGTTGGCATGGTGCCGTGCCAGTTGCCGCATGCCAAACCAAGACCCGTGCTAGGGTACTTTGAAAGCTCCCCGCCATATTTCACGCCCGGCGATGCGAAAGCTTGAAAGGCCAGCGATCCGCACGCTAGGGTGCTTACACTCCGAGTCAACCGTCCCTCAAGCCCAATAGGTCCCGAGCCCGTGCTCCTTGGCTGTATTTTCGGGCACTTGGCAAGAAAACCTAGTGCACACGATATGCCATTCCGGGTATTGCCGCTCTGTAGGCGGCCGGGCGCAACACACTCGGCGGATACTCGTGCAATTGTGCAAACATGCTGAAAACCCAATGTCGAGTAGTCTCCCGGCTTATCGCGACACTACGTGCACCGAGCCACGCATAGAGGCGTGCATAACCTGCACATCCACAAATTTCGGCCTGCAAAATTTCGGCCGCAAATCCAACGTGTGTGCCCACAATAATCGGAGCGTGCCGATAGAGGTGCTCACGTCAGTGAACAACGCGCCGTGGTGTGTTGTTCGAAAGTCATTACTCTACCCTCCAATCGAATTGCATGGCCATCGCGGCTGTGCGTGGCGGGTAATTAAATGCGTGCCGCTAGTAGTAACGGACTTTATGGGAAGAGTGTATATTGTGTATTCTAGATAGTGCTCGCTTTAATTTAATGCGTATTGTATCATACTGCATCGATTTGCTAAAATAATACACCGGTCATCACTACGTCTGTCTATATCTCCTATGTGTCCCTATCAAATCCTATGTATCCCGTACATGCTCATAAATGCGATATCATGGTTCGGAAAATGGCGCCCGCCGGCGGCGCAGCGGCGGCGGCCCCGGAGGGGGGTGCGCTCGCAGGCCCGTCGGCACCTACCTCTACCTCCACGCGGTAGGGGGCTGAACGAGGTACCGACAGCTGCGATCCGCGGGATCAACAGCTGTCGGGAAGCCCTGTACGGAGGGTTTTGGAAAACACAATATCCGTACACCGGCACAGGGATCTCCCGCTCGGCCAGTCCGATATGTTTTTTCCGCGACTAAATACTCGCAGATGCTCTCCCGACGATGGGGCGGGGGCGGCGTTTGCGAAATATTTTTTGGCGAAGAGGGGTACGGACGGATCAGCGGTGAGACGAGGGTGTTGGAGCTGGCGGCGGACAGCTAGGAAACAGCGCTAGGGCACGGCGCTCGCTAGCAGCCGCCAGCCCTGCGAAACCTTCTGGTCTCCCTTGGGGGAGAGGCCCGAAGATACGTAGGACGGAGGCGAGTCGCAGCCGGAGGAGCGGCACGGTCTGGCGGCGGAGGTCGGGAGGATCATCCGCCGCCGGAAAAACCCGGTACGGGGGGCTTTTGGTTAAATATTCCCGCGTACTTACCATTTTTTGAGGATAGCCGATCCCTGGGCATTATCCGTTCCCCCTCCCCTAGTCGGTACCCGGTTATAGATAGGCTGCCTCAGGTAGTGTGCCCCGGGTTATCGCAACAGCACACTGCTCGTATAGGCGGCCCCTTAACAACGTAAATCACCGGGGGAGACAAGTGCGGCCAGCATAGCGCGATCAGATGGGTGGTGGAAAGAGACGGCAAACGGACATGGGACATGAGACATCTGGCTCGAAGGCAGGAGAGCCAGCCGAACACCGTCTGCAGCCTCGCTTTTTCTCCTCCCAGCCCCTGCGGGGGGGGAGAAGGCTAGACTAGGTGGAGGGTCGCGCCGAGAAGAGCGACCACTATCTCCGATATCTCGGACGGGGTCGAGCAAGGATCGAGACGAGTCCGACGACGACCTGCGCGAGGGGGGTTTTTCACCTGCCTTTCCCCCTACCTCCGGCACGACCGGAGTCGCACAGGAGCCGAGGTCAGGCAGGATCGACTCGACCAGCTCATGCTGACCACCCTTGCTGATCGGCAACCCCGCCGCGGCTGGAGCAGGCCG
>JAPMLY010000900.1:60000-62500 GCA_026401115.1 Tetraselmis chui
TTTTGGGAGGATGACATCGATGGCATATTGAGCCGATATTATCGCGGATGCATCGATATTTGGGACGATATATAAGCACATCGGGCTTTCATAACCGATAAATTATAGAAGTTTGATAGTTTATGGCATTGATAGGATGTTAGCACTACATGTAGAAGCCGGTGTCATAGCCAAGCACATCGATGGCACAATCATTAGGTGATGATGATACTACTATCGATAGCCGATCCTTGACCTTACTATGGGCGTCCAGCAAAAAAATGGCTGAGATAAGTTTGCTTTTATTATTATGAATGATGTCATTGTGGTTTGACGGGCGAGTCTTTGCCTTAGTAGCAGATCGGCCGTGGAAGGCTTTGGTGACATCCACGAGATGGACTACTTGGACGAGATAGCGCCGCGCCTTAGGGCAGCGGTGATATGGGGGATAAATTTGGGAGGGATGCGTTCTCTAGCTTTGGGAGTGGGTTGGGGGATGAATAAACACTGTTAGAGGTAGCTCGGGTTTAGAAGCTCGGATTAGTTTCACGTGCATATTGATCATGGTAAACCGTAATTCGTTCCCAACAATATATGATGTGACAAATATTGCATTTTGCGCCCATTTGCATGGTTATACTAATTCGATATTGCAATTTCTGAGCCGTCGTTACTTACTCATGTAAGCTCAAAACGACATAATTATGTACCGTTGGACGCACCTTTTCAATGCGCGTCGAGCGCATTTACTCACGGGATCAGAAATCCAGTTATGAAGTTTCGGTGAATTGTGTTTTTTTAACGATATTCCTGCGAACATGATCAGCAGTTTCAAGCAACACCCGTCGAAGTCGTCTCACCTAATGAGGAAACTTGGCGATATGTGTCTATCCATTCTTCATTCCTATTGTTTTTCAAGGCCAATTCCTGACGCGGGCCACGCGTAGGGCGGGTGTGGTGGCACAAGCACATGCCCCAATCAATATCCAAACACCACCGTCAACGTAATGTGTTCCATGTATTAAGGTGGACATACAACATGCCAAGCTGCACCTCGCCCCTCGCCAATGCCGATCGCCCTCATCCATTTAGATATTAGATTGTTTCACAGAATATGCGTAACGTAGCTTTAATTTACTCGCTTGTTTTCGAAATACATCATCGTGTCAATACCGTGAACTTTCACGCTCCATTATCACACCCGCAAATCAGACTTTTGGTATGTATAAAGCACGGCATCCACGGCCTCTAACCCATCATACAACAAGTCCAAAAAGGCGGCGCCCGCCGGCGGGGCAGCGGCGGCGGCCTCATAAGGGGGTGCGCCCGTATGCCCGTCGGAACCCCCTCACCTCCTTGTGTCGGGCGTTGTAAGCCCCGTAGCCGTGCCATGCCTCGCACGGTAGCGGGCTAAGAGGGCCGGTAGTGCGATCCCTGCAATTAGCAAGCAGCTGTCGTTAAAGCCTTGTACGGAGGACTTCTAAGGAGACAATTTCTGTACGCTACCGGTGCTTATGTCTCTCGCTCGGGCCGTCCGATGTGTTTTTTAAATACGAGATGCTACTAAGATACCGTCCCATTTGGGGGAATGGGGCTTGATCTGCATGAGTGTGTGGAGGCGAGGAGGGTACAAACAGATATACGTTGGGACGTGGGTGTTGGAGCTAGCGGCGGAAAAACGGAAAGCAGCGCTAGGGTATGGCGCTCGCTTGACGTTGACAAGCATGGTGACGTCGGGCCGACCGAAAGAGGCAACACGACACCAACATAGAGGAGGCGGGCTGTCGCGACGGGAGGAGCAGCGAGGTATGGCGGCGGCGGTCCTCAACATCGACCGCGCCGGAAAACCCGACACGGAGGGTTTGAATCATTTCCTCACCCCCGCGGCCTTTTGGATCCGGCCTTGGCGACCATGCACTACTCTACCGCTACCCAATATCGCTAGGCACACCTAATAATAGAGAGTGCGAGCATGGGTAAGCGCGGAGGCTCGCACTCAAAACAAGGGGGCTCGATGGATGCGCGAACGGTGGGTGGAGGGCACGATCGATGGCCGATTTCAAGAAAGCGCCCGGGCACCAAAACAAAAAAGCCGAGGTAATGGCTGAGAATTTTTTCATAGCGTCGGCATGAGCGCTAGCCCTTTTTTTGTATGGCTGTCTCGGTCTACCTCACATGCCCTCGAGGTGACGGAGACCTCGACTAGGAGGAAAGTCGCGACGGGAGGGGCGGCTACGACCTTGGGGCGGGGCTTATGGGATACGACGGCAGGATCGTCGAGCGACCGCGTGAGGAGGTTTTTTTCACTAGCCTTTCCCCTCCTTTCACCGGCAAGACGGAAGTCACGCGGGAGTTACTATAAAATCCCGTCGACCCTCTCGGACGCCGATCGGGCTAGGCCGGTCGGCACCCCGGTTCGGTGGGAGCGGGCCGTGCATCGTGGAGGTCGAGCAGCAGTTTCATTTTTCATTTATGGACAAGTATAGTTATTTGTAGATATGTTTATCTTGATTACAAATTG